>JAVTVY010021908.1:0-92094 GCA_036873755.1 Hanleya hanleyi
AGCTCCGATCCAAGAGCTCTGCCACAAGGGAGCTCCCACCACCACCACCGGGCGTTGACGCCCGTCAACGCCCGGTGGTGGCGGTGGTGGTGGTGGCGGTGGTGGTGGTGGAATGTGGTGGTGGTGTGTGTGTGTGTGTTTGTGTGATGGCAATGTGGTGGTGGTGTTGGTGGTGGTGGTGTCTGTACATATAGGAATGAACATGTGTCCCTCATCAGTCCTTATGTATTGGTCGAATTGGCACCCAGACTACGACGGGCTTTACGTCAGCGGTATGTCGACCTCGTGACCCTTATGAAATTGTTGGATAAGGACCCAGTCCATATGGAAATTGAAAGAACAGCGTCGATGTTGAAAACTTCGGGCATGAACTGGAAAGCGGCGTATGTCAAAGAAACATTTGTTCGAACGCATCATTAAACGACGCTAAAGCGTTAAGAAAGTGCGTTAAGGCGTTGAGAGGGGCGTTAAGGCGCAACGCCGGGTGTTGACGGGAGTCACTGCATTTCGATGAATTGGTGTCAATTCCATGAAAATCAGAGCTTCTGAGCTAATTCACCAGGGCGTTGAAGCGTTAAGCTAAGCGTTGATGGGCGTTACTGTCTATAAAAGCAAGCGTATTTCCAAAAACACGCACAGTCGACGTTCAACCGTCAACATGGCTTATACTTGCTCTGAGTGCGAACGCACGTTCACCAGACGTTACGATATGGTGCGACACCAGAAAAATATACATGGGATTGAAGACTCTGAGGAGTCCGTTGAGGCGGATGCTGATACAGAGACTGCTGAGAGTGTATCGACTGATACCGAAACAGAGATTGCTGAGAGTCTATCTAGTGATACGGAGAGCTTGACCTCAGATGGTCAGCCTACGTCCGTGGAAAGTGATGCCGTGGAAAGTGATGCAGAACCTACCTTCTGGGATCGTATTGTGACAGCAGCTATCAATACTTACGCTGCAGCGATCGAGGACACCGGAGAGGATAATTTACAACAGGCGTACACCCAAATGCGCCCCCGCATCAGGAAAACAGCCATGGCGATCTATGAACAGTATACCTTACTACCGCCTGAAATGAAAGGCGACCCCACGCACAGGTCCATCATGAAGACCAAGCGTCACTTGGAAGAGGCTATGGGGCTACCATCCACAGAGGCCCTGGAAAATGCGATCAGAATGCGCAAACAACTGTTTCAGGACATGCTGCCCGAAGAATATCCAGGCCTGTCCGACGATGATTAGAATAAACGGTTCAGAGCGAACATGGTCGAAGATGGAACTTGCTGAAATGGCGGCTTCTGATTGGACAAGAATACATCTAACGGACAGGAACGAATATGACAGATGCAAATGGTGGCCTCTGATTGGGCAAGAGTCTTTTTGAGTTGTAAACATACCCAACGCGGCTTCCCCAGCGTGGGTATGATGTAACATTGGGGGAAATAAACTATATGAAAAAACTTCTTGTTGTTGTTGTTCTCTCATGTGTCATCCTTGTTGTTGTTGTTGTTCTCTCTCCGGTCTATATCATGGCGTCAAGGCATTATGTTAGAGCGTTAAGGCGTAACTACGAGCGTTGACGGGCGTCACAGCATTTCGAAGAATTAGTGACAATTCCATGGAATATCTAGAAAAATCAGAACTTCTGAGCTATTTCACCAGGGCGTTGAAGCGTTAAGCTTGGCGTTGGCGGGCGTTGCTACAAGATGACACCTCACACGGCGCATTCGGACCAAGGATGGTCCATCTCTACACAAAATACCTTCCTTCACTGCCCTTAGTCCAAAAAAGAGAGCAACAACAACACATATTACAGATCAATCCTTTTATTATGCGTGAATGAGGCGTACCTGTGAACATGATAGGACATGTACTGACCTGTCTGTGGGGTTTTTCCACAATGTCGTTCACCTTCGTGTCTTTTCGGGTACGTCCGTGTCTTTTCGGGTACGTCCGTGTCTTTTCGTTGAAGTTCGTGTCTTTTCGGTGACGTCCGTGTCTTTTCGGTAAAGTCCGTGTCTTTTCGGTAACGTCCGTCATCCGGGTATATATGAGGGTCTTGAGGGGGGCGACTGTTCGATACATTACAAACTCCACGAGAGCTTCAAAATAAGACCTCATACGACACCATAGGACCATTAGGGGCTCACCTAGACCCCAAAACGTTCACCCCGTATGGACCTATACCTCCATAGCCATGCAGTATAGGCCTATGGGCCTACCCAGGCCTCGGTGAACTTTTTCCAAAAAATTCACCGTTTCGCTTCGAAACCCTTCCCATCGTGTTCTAAATGACGAGACGTGAAAAACAAGACCAAACAACCCATATCACAATGAACGTGTGTGAATTTTCCAGGTTGGACCTATACCCCCATATAGCCAGCCTATGGGACTATATGGGCTATATGGTACTTTTCCAAAAATTTCACCGTTGCGCTTCGAAACCCTTCCCATCGTGTTCTAAATGACGAGACGTGAAAAACAAGACCAAACAACCCATATCACAATGAACGTGTGTGAATTTCCCAGGTTGGATCTATACCCCATAGCCAGCCTATGGGCCTACCCAGGCCTCGGGGAGCTTTTTCCAAAAATTTCACCGTTTCGCTCCGGGACCCTTCCCATCGTGTTCTAAATGACGAGACGTGAAAAACAAGACCAAACAACCCATATCACAATGAACGTGTGTGAATTTCCTAGGTTGGACCTATACCCCATAGCCAGCCTATGGGCCTACCCAGGCCTCGGTGAGCTTTTTCCAAAAATTTCACCGTTTCGCTCCGGGACCCTTCCCATCATGTTCTAAATGACGAGACGCGAAAAACAAGACCAAACAACCCATATCACAATGAACGTGTGTGAATTTTCCAGGTTGAACCTATACCCCATATAGCCAGTATGGGACTATATGGGCTATGGTACTTTCCAAATATTTCACCGTTGCGCTCCGAGACCCTTCCCATCGTGTTCTAAATGACGAGACGTGAAAAACAAATCCAAGCAACCCATATCACAATGAACGTGTGTGAATTTCCCAGGTTGGACCTATACCCCCCATGGCCAGCCTATGGGCCTATATACAGACCTCGGTGACTTTTTCCCAAAATTTCACCGCTTCGCTCCGGGACCCTTCCCATCGTGTTTTTCTCGGCGAGACCAGAAAAACGAGACCCCACAAGCCATAGTAACACTCAACAAAAAATTGACTATCCCCATACCCCATACAGGCATTTCCCCTTATATTGTATAATACAGACCCCTATTGTAGGGGTAAAGTCCGAGTTCCGCTTTTTATAGTTTCGGAAAACATCCTAATTTTACATGCATCCATCCCATTGACTTGATAGGCAGGCCCCAATAAGCCCAGGGACCGAGAGGTGATAGGTGTTTTCCCCTATTTTAGGGGTAAAGTCCGTATTCCGCTTTTTATAGTTTCGGGAAAAAATCCTAATTTTACATGCACCCACCCCATTGACTTGATAGGCAAGTCCCAATAATCCCGGGGCCCGATATTAGCCCTTTTGGCTAGGGTTGATAGGTGTTTTCCCCTATTTTAGGGGTAAAGTCCGTATTCCGCTTTTTATATTTTCGGGGAAAAATCCTAATTTTACATGCACCCACCCTATTGACTTGATAGGCAGGTCCCAATAAGCCCGGGGACCGATATTAGCCCTTTTGGCTAGGGTTGATAGGTGTTTTCCCCTATTTTAGGGGTAAATTACAACACATATAAGGGAAGTGGGAAGAGGTGCCGACATACTGACTGCGTCACATGACTTCACAGAATAGTCTTCTGGTTAACCTATTCTAAAGCACATACCAAGAATCTAACGATTCTTTTCAAAGTCCGTGTTCCGCTTTTTATAGTTTCGGGAAAAAATCCTAATTTTACATGCACCCACCCATGACTGGATGCCCCTTCACGAATGCTTCACTTTGATACCTCACTCGACCCAATCGGACCATGCAGCGTATTTGAAGTCTGGGGACTACTTTTTCTCCGCGGAAGCTTTTCCCCGCGACCGCATCACCGCCAAACCGCATCACCGCGGAAGAATAATCGTGATGACGTCATCAGTTTATGTGTGCTTTCCGGATGTTGAAAAGTTCCCACCAAGAGCTCTGCCACATACCCCACCCGTAGAGAGCCTCACAAAGTTCTCCCTTAAATTTTACCCGGTGGAACAAATAAGTAGGTCAATGAGGCTTTAAATCAGTTTTCTATACTACTCATATGCGATCGGTGGGTAGCATGAAAAAGCAATGGCGAGAAGTCCGACAAAGAGGGGGGATTTGGTTTAATGTCACACTCAAGTTTGTTTCACTCATATGTTGACAGTCAGTTTGGTGGGTGAAGGAAACCGGAGAGAACAACCGCCCGTGAGCAAGTAACTGACAAACTTTCACACATGCACCAGCTGGGCTCGAACCCGTGCCGGTTCAGTGGGGTGAGGCTAGTGATCACCAGTGAAACGCCTTAGACCACTCGGCCACCGAGGGCCCGTGCGACAAAGAAAGTTTGTGGATGGGGTTAGACCAGTATAACGTGGCTCTGACTGACGTATCCAAGCCATGACGTACGATCAAGCACGATTCACCGACTGATATAAAACGTCAGATAACAGACCCGGAATCAAATATCACAATCTATTGTCTCTCCAAATTAAACGCTCATAAGGGTAAATCCCTGTCCGGAGGAGTTGTACAGTATTATTGTCAAGGTAACGCCTTGCAGGTATAAAGAACATTTAAACATTTATCCTATCTCCATCCCGACTATGTGTCATCGCATGCTTTTATCGAACTTTATTATTGACCAGCAAATATTTGAGAAACGCAAATTCTCATGGGCGCGGCCATCTTTAAACAATTCCGCACAGAATAATAATCGAAAAAGGAGAAATATCAACAGAACTTTGAAAAAAGAGACATTTACGAATTTATCCCCTATTTTCCAGCTAGCAGGCCGGTTACCAGGTTATGCTTTCATCCTAATATCTCTTTGAGTAACTTTGCACACGGCCACCTCCGATGTTTTTACCTATAGAGGAACAACCATGCACATGCACGTTGTTCTTTGATGCGATCTTGAACTCGCGGGATTCAAACTCAAGCCATCCACATTTTAATTTTAGAGGGAGGTGCCCAACATCAGAGAAGAAACACTTCTCCGTTGCTCCTGGCATCCGTTGTGAGGTTTTCTTGCTTTTATGTTTGTTTGCACTTAAATGAATGGATTTGCACTAATGAACGAATGATTGGTGTTTAAGCCTCTGAGAACAATGTATGAAATTCGGTCGGCTGTATTATAATCCAGCTAATGTACAGAATGGTTGCCTTAATAGTCATATTGACCCATTGATTTAAACCTGTGATAGAGTTTGGTCCGATAACATCGTTGAGTCGGACAGGTTGGCGTTCTGTATAATTATAAGCAACACATATCCTTAAAGTGGCGGGAAAAGATTACGGCATACTGACAAGAAGTCATATGACACCACAGACCAATATTCTAAGTGCATCTCTTATACAAATCCTAATAACCAAAAATGTTCCCTGTTATACTTTGTATCTCAGCCATACCATTATTGAAAGTTTCATATGCATGTTTGAGAGAGAGAAGTCGCGATATGCTGAAGTTTTTGCCCTGTTTGGGCCTTGGTGACATACGCGACCTGGTTTCAAATTCATCCATTCACTATGTGATGTTCTGCTCAGAACCATTTTCATTAGACGCATTTATCCCCGCAAAGACTTCAAATTTGTCTACGAATATAGGCACATTTAATGAGATATGGAGTTCTGGGAAACATAACATAAAATACGCACCATCTCATCTCGCTGTTTAAGGAAGATTTTCATCAGACTATTTACCCCCAAAGGTTTTGACATTCACATCGCCTCACACTTCTCGAAATAGAGCTCCCATTCCAAAACATAAAATACCGCCATATTGGAAAACGGCAGAGTATACAACAGAGTATAAAACTTATCAGTCTGTGGTATATAGTTTTCGAACCATTTTCTGAAGAAAAAAAAACTGTTTTGTACGAAAGCCCTTACGGGACATGGGAGAAAAAAAAAGAATGATATTGCTATGTCGTGCGCACGAGTTAAAGGCTAGATAGGAGTTAACTCGTGTGCACGAGATAGGAGCTATGTCGTGCGCACGAGATAGAGACGAGGATCAGTGTGGTCAAACGGAGATCTTATGTGTATTTAACATGAAGCCTCGTTTCTATGCCGTGCGCACTAGATCAAAGCCAAGTCATGCGCACGACATAGTGACTAACTCGTGCGCACCAGATAGCGTCTATCTCGTGCGCACGACATAGCAATACCAATTTTTTTCACTCATTTCTACAGGGCTTCCGTAGTTTTGTGACCTTGATCGAAATCGTCAACAAAGACAAACTACTACGTATATGTATTGTTACACCTTGATTGACTGGTGGTCACAGTAGATTAATAATGCAGTTAAAAAATTTGAAAAAAACAACGTCTTTCTGTTCTTCGAAGCAATATAATTAATTATCTTATTATCATTGAACTGCTTGATTGAATTGACCATCAATTGTTTACTACCATAATTTTAATTGTGTGAAGGAATTCTGCTCGAGGATATAGAAGTGTCAGTCATATAACAAAGCCAGATATCTCCAAACATAATAACGTATTCAACCCACGGTGTTGCATTCACCTTTTGTACCTCATTCCAATATTAGCGTATCAATCATATTGAATGTTCTTATATCTGGTTCATTTATTCATTTCACGACGCGTTAGCCTGGAGCTAAAGCAGTTAAACAGCTTCAGAATGTTCGGTCAGACTTCGGTCGTACAGAAGCTTTTTTATAGAACCAGATTTGTGAATTATTTCAGAGCTTCGGCCATAATAGAGAATTTACTCCTGAATAGCCGAAATACCTCATTCCATTTTTCGCGTAGAGGGAATATTTCGTGTGGCAGAAGTAACGCTAGATTTAACTCATGTCACCCCGACGTTTCATTATCACTATCACGCAATATTTTGCAAAATGAATTGAAGTTATTTGGACCAATAATTTGTAAATTTTTAGAAGCAAAAATAAAAGGATTGTAGGAAATGAAACAAACTGAGCTTGAATGTTGTTGTAAGTTAGAACGCAAGATACGGGCAAAATTACTTTATTTTAGTGTACATCGGAAGTTAGGGTAGTAAAAAAATAATCTTGAGATTAAATACAAGCATCGGATCGGACGTTCACTAGCCAGTCGTCATCCATAAAGGATCTCCGCGTCCACACGAAATATCTTATTTATCAGAAAATAAATCCAAATTGGTATGAGCAAATATACATATACACAACAGCTAACTTCTTGCACGAGAGAAGCGGTCAACAGTTTACACATTTCCTAACAGCAATTTTGCCGGCATCAATCATGATGTTCCTATTGTCAGATATCTGGCCAGTATTGTCTTTGTCCTGAAATATTGTATATTGTATCTCAGTCACGCTTCAGTCGTGACTGTTTTCTTGTAATACACTATATCATACATTCCATAACCCCGACTTAAACTCAATCAGAAATCCTAACGAAACATAGCCCCAACGATCTTGCATACATCCTTCGTACGTCCTATCAATTGCGTGATATTAACACCAAAGAGTGAACGCGCTTGTTGATATAGCACTAGTATCGAACTAGTTTCTGCAGGAAAATGTTTGTAGCGTTGACTAAGTCGAGACGTGCTACTGGCGAGATCTGTGTACGCCATACGCAGGCTCTCCTGAGATGTTTCGGCCTGGAACGGGCTGGTTGACAATGTCGAAATTTTAATAGTCTCTCAAGTCGTCGACGGGAGTTAAAGTATTGTCAATTTTATCTTGGTTTATATTGGGATTCGAATATAGGAACATCCTGTAGGTTGCTCAAATCATTGAAAATTGTTAACTACCTCTCACTTACAAGAAACTGGCTTACATTATTATATATGCTTTCATTTATAATTGGTATACTAATATTGTCTTATGTATTGAATCTGAGGATTGCGGAATTGGACGACGGCTGGCTATACTGGATATCTGATTTGTCGCTTCTATATTTAGATTCAAATATGATTTAAACATGATATAATTGAATATAGATAGATACCCTTCACGCCTATATAGAGATTATACAAAGAAAACAGATCGCTTATGTAGTGTTTAGTGAGTGACAAAGATCGGGTTTTGAAATGATCATCTTATAATAATTTTTCCTTTCACCAGAAGTTGTAGTCATAGCGTCTGCCACAGGGGTTCAAATTAATACATTTTAGGTTGCCCAATTTCACAAATATATTAATGAGAAAATTCAAGCAAGAAAGAAACAACCTATGATTGATATTCCGTACAACTGAAGAAAGCTTAAGGAATTCTTATATTGAACCTCGGAATTATCAATGAAATAAGGTGGCCAAGATGAGTAGGCACATCTTTTTTAGACCTATAACCGTATAAAAATGAAACGGACCTTCCCTCTCGTCGAATTTAGGACCAAAAAAAAGATGATTACAATTCCGACATCGTTAACTATCCCTATCTGGACAGCAATATAACCAGATGGACCTGCATATGGCGTATACATATCTCGCCTATTAGTATCATGTGTCAAATGCAATTCAACGTCACAAAACATTATTGCAGAAACTTATAAAACAGGGCTATATCATAAAGCGCCTCCACTCTGATAGCTGATAGCAAAATACGAGCGCAACGTGCAAGGTCTATGGTGTTACGTTTCGTAACTTGCGTCTATTTCCGCTTAACCCGGGGCTAGAGGCCGTATGAACCCATGTATTTCAATATCCTCATGGTGCCCATATGAACAGACACAATCGAAGCGTTACTGAGATACATCATACTCTAGATGACGACTTTACAACGAAAATCATATGGATTGAGAATATCGATCAGCGTTACGTTGTCTTGCCATCATCATTAAAAACTGTTGATCGCTTCTCTCTTGCAGGAAACTAGCCTACTGTTATGATATATTCTTTTAATTTGGTGTTAAAGCTATTGTTTGAATTAAGTCTTTGGATTATGGACGCGGAAATTATTTAATGAACGACTGCTGGATATTGAATGACGGACAAGACGCATGTATTTACGACCAAATGAAAACGTGCAGTGATTTTTAGTCATTGTGACTCGAAATCACTGCACGGTTTCATTGCCACTGACATTGACATGAGCACATGCGTTTGTTTATCTATGAACCAATCGCTCCCATGAATCTTCCGTGTCCACGCAGTAATTCCAATGTTCTACGATCGCTGACCAGTCTGCTGTCTTTGTTAAGAGGATCGTGAATTAAATTTAGAGCTGATCGATCAAATAGACATGCATGTTCCGAAAACAAAACAAGAACAACAAAAATAACGGACTTGAAATGTTACAGATTCATGACGTGACCGTAAGAAGCTGGGCTCACACTAGCGAGCGGGATTTGCTGGGATAGAATGTGCCAGCTTGTGCCTGCTTATCAGCTTAGTGAGCAGTTGCTTTACAGCATAAGTCATTTCGTATCAAGCTTAGGTCAGACATCTTGAGTTTTCAAACATCCACATACATTCCACTTCAGAACGATTAAAAGCAGCACCATATTCCCCAAAAATGTATTTGCTTCTTGAATGATTCTTTGTAATAACGCCGACAAAGTTTTACGGGTACAATTACTGGAACCTACATTGATTATTACATTGCAGTCGTGCAAAAACGGATAATACAAGCGTCTAGTCCGTCATTCATTATTCAGCCGTCATCCATTAAAGAATTTCCGTATCGCAGATCAGTATTCTTAATCCGTATGATTTTCGTTAAAGTCATTATCTAGAGTAGGATGTATTTCAGGCAAGCTTTGATTGACCATGAGAATCTTGAAGTACCTGGGTTCATACGGCCCCTAGCCCCGGGTTAAACGAAATTAGACACAAGTTAAGAAACGTAACGCCATAGATCTTGCACGCTACGCTCGTATTTTTCTATCAGCATGCGTCCCGGGTGTGAAAAGGAATAGGACCCCACCCATGGGGTCCCAGGTGTTAAAAGGAAAAGGACTCTACCTGTGTGGATTCCGGGTGTGAAAAGGAATAGGAACCAAATGTAGAGATATTGACTGAAATAGTTTCAAAAGCGACACAAAATCATATTCACTCACTCACTCGCCACATTTGAGAAATTTTAAGAGGGGGCCCTGTTTTATAAGTTTCTGCAGTAATGTTTTGTGACGTTGATTAAAATCGTCACATTTAACACAGGATCTAGCCAATGCTACTAATCGAGATCTGTATATGCCATATGCAGGCCCCACTGGAATATTGCTGTCCAGAAAGGAATAGTTTACGATATCGGAAAATTTGTCGCATATTCAACGGCCCGCTTCATTCGTCGAGAAGATCGTCTATATAGCGCTTGGTGAATGAGAAGGAACGGGCTTTGAATTGTTCTTGTTTGAAAGCGCCTGTATATAGTCGTATTCAAAAGAGAACAATATAGGTCAACGGTGCACAATTAGTACCCATTGGAATACTTATATGCTGTTGATATATTTTGTTGCCCAATTTCACATAGATATTTTAATGAGAAATTCAAGCAACTCTATAAACAAGGAAACATCCCTTGAATGATATCCCTTGTACGTAGTAGAGCTAAAGAATGCTTTATGGCTTCTGACAATATATCGGCGATCAATTTTCTTGAGCACATGTACTTTTAATGAACTTAGACAGTCAATAAGTTCCTGATGAAGGATTGTAGTACAGAGAGTCGGAAAACCCCATGTGGATAGTGTCTGTACTGTATGTGACCTTTAGTATCAAGTTCTTTCGTCAGACATTTTGAGTTTTTCCATATCAACATACATTCAACGCCAGAGTTTTAAAAATAGTGGCGCAATACCTTTTTTTCAAAATGCTTTCACCTCCTGAAGGGCCCTCGTCAAGAGGGTTGAAAGAAGCTTGGTTGTGCAGCTTCTAGAACCAGCTTTGAAGCCAGATTTGAAAGGTGACTTATGCATTTTGAGAGTCCAGTGTACTTTTGGTGTATCGTTAAGACTGATTGAATGACCAATATCTCTTTCCTTGAGAAACATTTTGTGACTCTGACAGAGTAAATCCAGTTTGGGAGTAAGTAGACGTATTTGATGATGGTATGCTAACACTAAATTCCTTAACCAGTGCCTGGTAATAGTAATATTTACAAATTAATATTATATTATTTGGAATCTTGTCTGCAGGCACCATGCCGAATTTACTCTGCAGATTTTCTAGAACTTCCTGGGAATCGAGGTTTCTCAGTATTTGTTTTGATTGGGGTAGGGCACTTCTGGCAATGTGCCGGACTGTTTCAACGAACTTGCTCTTGGTGAGGTCCAGCCAATCAGCGAGTACTGTAGGTTCAACTCATTCAAGCTTAGACAATTCAATAACGTACCGTTCCAATGCAATCAGGACTATCTTCTGGTCGACCTTCAGATTTATTCTTCTCGGCTCTCTATATTTAGGTCCATTCATCAGGAGTGTTCTCAGGTCGTTATCACTCACTATATCAAGGTTACCAGTCGCAATATGTTTGCATGGTGTACAGATAAAGTTCGATGATTCACAACTTTAGCCTCCCTAGTTTCAGTCAAACTATAGAGTAATTGAATATTTTGGTGGCTATAGATTTAGTATACTTATATGAAATGCAAGGGGGGGGGAGGAGGGTGTCAGTCTACTTAAATAGATTTGTACAGCGTTGCGTACCTGTGGATCATTCAGGGTTCCTGGTAAATTAACTAAGTCTAGTCCTGTATTCATGTAACTGAGTTTCAAGAAAAACCGGTCTTCGATTATGTTCGCTGGACGATACAATCGAAAATACGTTATATCTTGACAAACTTTAGTGATTGTGGGTAGTATTATATTTCCTGAAGACACAGATCGTTGTGTATCGCTGGCTACAAGATTTAAAGCATACAGGACTGTACCTAAGCTATGTATATGTTACAGGAAATAATTCCAACTATCAATGTCAGAACACTTCAGTATCTTTATTCTTGGCTGGGTATAATAGGCACCTGCAATGACACAAGTACAGTACACTTACACCTGCAGTTCACGGTTTGAGAACTGCACGAGAAAATCCCAATGACTACCAACTACACAACCTGAACGGTGTGGTCCCCATTCACTTCCCTGACACCGCGTGTACATCACGTATTACATAATACTTGATCTTAATACTTCAAATCTTGGACTAGATTTACTCAGAAACACCCAAACATTATCTTTATATTAATGAATGATGATGGTAAATGCCTAAGCATTGTATTCCTGCTCAATCCTATGATTTAAGGTCCAAATACAGAAATTACAAAATGAGGAGGGTGTACCTCATTTTTACACTACTAATGCATTTCGCTATACATGTGTTGTT
The DNA here is from genome assembly GCA_036873755.1 of Hanleya hanleyi. Classification (NCBI taxonomy): domain Eukaryota; kingdom Metazoa; phylum Mollusca; class Polyplacophora; order Lepidopleurida; family Hanleyidae; genus Hanleya; species Hanleya hanleyi. The sequence goes on from JAVTVY010021908.1 coordinate 12,451, forward strand.
GTTGTTACTTTACGTGACTGGCATTATGGTCTGCCAAATGAACTAGAATTACTATCAAGAGCAATATTTGAGTGACAAAACTACTTGACTAACCTGCAATGACACAAGTACAGTACACTTACACCTGCAGTTCACGGTTTGAGAACTGCACGGGAAAATCCCAATGACTACCAACTACACAACCTGAACGGTGTGGTCGCCATTCACTTCCCTGACACCGCGTGTACATGACGTCACAATGCTCCAAGACTTTGTAATTCAGACTTATTATTTGCAGAAGTGTTCATAGTTATATTTTATATTTAATTCGAAATAGAACTGTCAACAGAAACTTGAAAAATAAAAGAAGTTCAAGAAAATAAATGCTGTCATTCAGATCAGTTTTACAAACAGAGTTAAGTCCCTTGGTATGCTGTCCACTGTACACAGGGGCTCGTACCGGGAATGTACCCTGTCACACTGTCTCCCCTAAAAATACATGTCGTCCCGACATATCAGCTACCACAGATTTTCCAAAACGAAAACAGTTCACATGCTGCATGGTCACATAGCGATCCGCTACCACAGTCTTCTTCGCGCAGCGATCAGCTACCACAGACTTCTTCACACAGCGATCAGCTACCACAGACTATTTTCAACGACTAGAAACTGATTCAATATCTCATTGGTTTCTACGAATAATATTACCGTTCAGTTTTCTCATTTACTAGTCCCAGCACCACCTTGCAGATGTTCATGGTGTTTTCAAGGCACTGGATCAACATAATCCGGATATCAGGATCACTTCCGGAAGCACTCATAACCGTTTGATTTAAGTCCCATACAGTTGGATCCATCCACGCTGGCGGGTGTTTCGTTCGTGATGGACGTTCATTTGACACAGGTGATGGCTCGGTTTCACTGATGTCCAAATTGTCGGGTGGAGATGCCAAATCCCCACTCATATCCGATTGATCACACACCGGTGCAGCGGCGCGATTCCTTCTCGGAGGTGGAACTGGGCGATCAGGTACCAACAAACATGTGATACCATAATCTTCATCATCACTAATGTCGGGGGAAATGTCACTGTCAGAGTTCTTTTCCCGACGATGTTCCCTAGCACGCTTGGTTTGTTCAGGAGAAGATGATGCGGTCACTTTACAAGGTCCCTCTCTCAAGTCTAGAGGGAGTAGAAGATTACGGTGAAGTGTCCGAGACCTACCACTTTTGTCTGCGGGGGCAACGACATACACAGGAATTTCTGAGTTAGGCTGCCTTTCTACATGGTATACAATGTCGTCCCACTTATCGGCCAGCTTGTGGCGACCTTCCAGCCCGACCTTCCTGACCAAGATGGAGTCACCAATCTGAAGCACAGCCCCTCTCAGGCGGTGATCGTAGGCTTTCGCTGATTGGCTGGACCTCACCAAGAGCAAGGTCGTTGAAACAATCCGCCATATTGACAGAAGTACTCTTCCCCAAGCAAAACAAGTTCTGAGAAACCTCAATTCGCAAGAAGTTCTAGCAAATCTCCGGAGTAAATTCGTCATAGTCCCAGCAGACAAAGCTCCGAATAATATAATATTCATATGTAAATATTACTATTACCGGGTGCTGGTTAAAGAATTGAGTGTAGACATATCTTCATCAAATACGTCTACTTACTCCCAAACTGCATTTACTCTGGAAGATTTATTTAACAATCACAAAAAGTTTCTCAGGGAAAGAGGTATTTGTCTTCCAACCAATCATAACGACATACCAAAAATATACTGGACTCCCAAAATGCATAAATCACCATACAAAGCTAGATTCATAGCTGGTTCTAGAAGCTGCACCACCAAGCTTCTTTCAACCCTATTGACGAGGGCCCTTCAGGAGGTAAAAGCATTTTGGGAAAGGTATTGCGCCACTATTTCTAAGAACTCTGGCGTTGAATGTATGTGGATATTGAAAAACTCAAAATGTCTTACGGAAGAGCTTGATGCTAAAGGTCACATACCGTACAGACATGTATCCACATGGGATTTCTCGACTCTCTATACTACAATCCCTCATCAGGACCTTATTGACCGTCTAAGTTCATTAATAGTATCTGTGTTCAAGAAAACTGATCGTAGATATATTAATGTCGGAAGCCATAAAGCATTCTTTAGCTCGACTACATACAAGAGATATCATTCATGGGATGTTTCTTTGTTTATAGAGTTGCTTGAATTTCTCATTAAAAATATCTATGTGAAATTTGGCAACACAATATATCAGCAGCATATAGGTATTCCAATGGGTACTAATTGTGCACCCCTGTTGGCTGACCTGTATCTGTTCTCTTATGAATATGACTATATGCAGGCGCTTTCAAAAACCGATCCATTCAAAGCCCGTTCCTTCTCATTCACCAAACGCTATATAGACGATCTTCTCGCTGTGGATAATCGCTATATAAATGACGCAGTGAAGGATATATATCCACCTTCACTGGATTTGAAGGAAACTACAGATAGCCCTACAGGCACATCTTATTTAGATCTCATCTCTATAAAAATGAAGCGGGCATTCTCTCTCGTCGACTTTATGACAAAAGAGATGATTACAATTTCGACATCGTAAACTATCCCTTTCTGGATAGTAATATTCCAGTGGGACCTGCATATGGCGTATACATATCTCGCTTAGTAGCATTTGCTAGATCCTATGTTAAATGTGATGATTTTAATCAACGTCACAAAACATTGTTGCAGAAACTTATAAAACAGGGCTATTCCACCAAGCGCCTCCACTCAAAGTTTCTCAAATTTGGCGATACATATCGCATGCTGATCTATGGCGCTACGTTTCGTAACTTGTGTCTAATTCCGCTTAACCCGGGGCTAGGGGCCGTATGAACCCATGTACTTCAAGATCCTCATGGTACTCATATGAACAGTCACAATCAAAGCGTGACTGAGATACATCTTTTTCTTTAGATGACGACTCTATAACGAATATTATGGATTAAGAATACTGATCAGCGATACGGATTTGATATTTTTGGAACATCATGATGTCCTGCCGGCATCATTGAAAACTGTTGACCGCTTCTCTCTTGCAGGAAACAAGCCTATGTTTGTGTATACTATGATTGTCTTTTTGAATTTGGTGCTAATACTGTTATGTGGAAAATGGAATAGGTCTTTGGATTATGGACGCGGATATTCTCTAATGGACGACGGCTGGATTATGAATGACGGACTAGACGCTTGTAATTAGAACGTTTGGCCGCTGATTTTGAGCCCTTCTCCTCTGCTAACTGTTGGCAGTAGTCAATTTTATCTGCCAGATCTTGAACATAACGTGTGTAAGATAAGACCTCCTGTTGGCCACCGAGGCCGAAAGCGATATCCACCGGGAGTCTAGGTTCTCTGCCAAACATTAACCTATACGGGGAAAATCCTGTCGCCTCATGTGGTGTGCAGTTATAGGCTTGAACAAGAGTGGCTAGATGCTGCTTCCACTTGCTTTTCTGGTCACCTGCCAGTGTCCCTAACATTTTCAGGAGTGTTCTGTTTAGCCTCTCACAGGCACCATTGCCCATGGGATGATATGGGGTGGTTCGACTTTTTTGAATCCCCATAAGCGCACACAGTTCCTTGATTACACGACTCTCAAAATTTGCCCCCTGATCAGAGTGCAATGTTTGAGGGACTCCGTACTGCGTTATGAAGCTGTCATAGAGTGCTTTGGCAGTCGTTTTAGCAGTCTCATTCCTGGTGGGGACCACTTGTGCAAATTTGGTAAAGTGATCCGTTATGCTCAACAGGTACCACCAGTTGCTTGTTGACACTCTCTATACCAGTCCTACGATAGAGAACTCCGTCTTCCAATGAGAGCTTTTCCCATTGGCTCACCAACTTACTGGTTTCAGGATCCATTGTAGAACCTTTCAGAGGTGTCTGCCCTTTTTCAAGCATATCAACCATCACACTAATAACTGGGTCGCGTCCCTGTGACCCTTTGACGTCCACTTCTTCAATCGCTTCACTACCAGCTATGTTTAGCTCCTCTGTGTCAGGAGATCTTGTGTTCAATCCCAGGCACTTGACATAACCGTCAACTTCCAATCCAGAGGATACAGCCTGAACTACATCTTGTTCAACTCGTAGCCTGGACAAAGCATCCGCATCCCTGTTGGTGGTCCCAGGCTTGTAATGAATGGAAAAGTTGTATGACCCAAGCTGAGCCAGCCACCTGTGCCCTGTTGCGTCTAACTTAGCGGAGGTGAGGACATAGGTGAGGGGGTTATTGTCAGTCCATACCTCAAAGTTTTGTCCATACAGGTAGTCCCGAAATTTCTCTACCACCGCCCACCTCAAAGCTAGAAATTCGAGTTTATGTGCTGGATAATTCTTCTCTGAAGGGGATAAGCCCCTGCTTGCATAGGCTATGACTCTTGAGATGCCGTCCTGTTTCTGGTAAAGGACTGCCCCGAGTCCTTCAGTGCTCGCATCTGTATGGAGCTCAAAAGGGAGTAGATAGTCTGCAAAACCTAAGATGGGTGTTGTCGTCAACTTGTCCTTTAGTAACTCAAATGCTTGTTGTTGTGACTCTCCCCATTGATACTCAGCCGAAGGTGGTTTCTTACCTCGACGTTTCCTTCCTTCATGACCCTTAAGAAGCTGGTGTAAGGGCTGAGAGATCTTAGCAAAGTCCTTTACAAACCGACGATAAAATCCGGAGAATCCCAGGAACTGTCTGAGCTCCTTAACATTTCGTGGTACTGGCCAGTTGACGACTGCAGCAATTTTGTCCGGGACTGTACGCACTCCCTGCTCAGACACGATATGACCAAGATACTTTACCTCACTTTTGAGGAACTGGCATTTGTTTGGTTTGATTTTTAGTCCAAATGATTGCAGCCGTCTCAAAACCGCCTCCAACCTCTCCATGTGCTCATCTAGGGTCTTTGAAAAGATCAGTAGGTCGTCCAGAAAAACAAGACAAGTTTGCAAATGAAGATCACCGAGGCACATCTGCATTAACCTCTGAAAGGTTGCTGGACTGTTTGTAAGCCCAAATGGCATTACGTTAAATTCAAAAAATCCTAGCGGTCCGACACTGAAGGCGGTTCTTTCTTTGTGTTCCTCTTCTACTTCAACTTGCCAAAATCCTGACTTGAGGTCAAGCACAGTAAACCACCTGGCCCCAGCCAAGGCATCCATGGTCTCGTCCAGACGAGGAAGAGCAAATGCGTCTCGTTTTGTCCTGCGATTTAATTTTCTATAGTCAATACACAGCCTTAAACTTGTGTCTCTTTTACGTACCAATACAACGGGAAAAGCCCATGGGCTATTAGATGGACGAATAGTGCCACTGTTCAGCATCCCGTTAAGATGATCGCGGACTTCTTGGTACAGTGATGGGGGTATACGCCGGTGTCTAATTTTGATTGGGGTGTCATCATCTACATTTATCTGGTGTTTCACTTTGTCAGTGCGTCCATAAATCCATGTCATGTTTGGAAAAAGTAGTGTGATATTTCCTCACCAGATCCTGCAATCGCGTACGCTCAAGCTGTGGCCAATCAAACTCTCCCATCCAGGACTCGTCCATAGGTTCTGTGTCAACTGTCTCTTGATGCTCTCGGGGGTCGCCCATGATTGTACAGGCGTGAACACTACCAACAGAAGATTTAGCCGGTATCTCTATTGTATCCATGGACGTGTTGGTGAATTCCAGTTTAACCCTAGTTGTCCTGTTTGGCGTTTGCAGCTCTCTAACTGTTGGAACCATCACCAAGTCGGCAGGAAACTCAGAACTGTTCGACCTTTCTGTAAGGATAGTCACAGCACATCGGTGCGCCTTCAAACGGGTAATGCCACTGATTATAACCGTTTCACCTGGACCAATAGATTCTGCTTTGGTAGCTTTGACAGTTCCCAGAAACCCATTTCCTGAGCTGAGCGTGTTAGCCTGCGAAATACTGTGGAATGCCATCCGCCATGCATCGTCCATGTCACGGAGTTCTCGGCCTTGGCTGCGTTCCATGGAGTCCCGAATTACCCTTGTTCCAAGCACAACCGGCACATCAACGCTGTATGCCTCGCCTGGCACCACCAAGGCAACTACTGCATGAACTTCTCCGGGCCTTATTTCAATCTCCATTTCCGCATAGCCATCATAAGGCATGATGTACCCACCAGCGGTTTCTACTGTAACCAGTGTCTGCAAGTCATGAACAACAATGTGAGGTAAGTTCCTACTGAGGAAATTTCCAGAAACTGTTGTCACGTCCGCACCAGTGTTAATACAGGCTTTGCATTCCACATCTTCCACACGAATCCAGGTAAGTGTTTTCTCACCGACTAATCTGGTTTTCCAGTCCTCTGTAGTTTGATGGCTAAGGCTTGACTCGTCGCCTAACACCCGCCCCCGTTTCCCTGCTGTTGTCGTTTAAGTGGACAGCTTCTTTGATAAGGTCCTTCCTGTTTACACCTATAACATCTTCCAGGGAGATTATACTGCCCACCACCATACTGGGGTGTTTCTAGACTACCCACTCTCTGTTCCAGACCATCTAACTTCCGGATGATGCTGTCAAGTTTTGAATCGTCAGTGGACTGCTGATGGATCTTTGCCTTGGTTTGTCCTTTACAGTTCCGGGCCTTTGCCTCATGTTCAACTTTCCTGGCTGCTGTGAGCAATTCGTTATAGGGTGACCCTCCATAAAATTTATGCCTGATGGCTCCGCGAACTTCAGCGTCCTTCAGCCCACTCCAGAATTGTGTACGCAGTATGTCGCTGGCATCATTCAAAACAGTCCCTTGCTCTTGTGCAGTCTCAGCACACCTTCTAGGCGGCAGCCCCAAACGATGACATTTTCCTCCTCTTTCTGCCGAGCACTATAGAAATCCTCGAGCAAGGCTTCGGATGTAAATACTTTCCCGAAAATAGTGTCGAACATTTTTTCGACATCGTAAACTATCCCTTTCTGGATAGTAATATTCCAGTGGGACCTGCATATGGCGTATACATATCTCGCTTAGTAGCATTTGCTAGATCCTGTGTTAAATGTGATGATTTTAATCAACGTCACAAAACATTGTTGCAGAAACTTATAAAACAGGGCTATTCCACCAAGCGCCTCCACTCAAAGTTTCTCAAATTTGGCGATACATATCGCATGCTGATAGCAAAATACGAACGTAGCGTGCAAGATCTATGGCGCTACGTTTCGTAACTTGTGTCTAATTCCGCTTAACCCGGGGCTAGGGGCCGTATGAACCCATGTACTTCAAGATCCTCAAGGTACTCATATGAACAGTCACAATCAAAGCGTGACTGAGATACATCTTTTAGATGACGACTCTATAACGAATATTATGGATTAAGAATACTGATCAGCGATACGGATTTGATATTTTGGAACATCATGATGTCTTGCCGGCATCATTGAAAACTGTTGACCGCTTCTCTCTTGCAGGAAACAAGCCTATGCTTATGTATACTATGATTGTCTTTTTGAATTTGGTGCTAATACTGTTATGTGGAAAATGGAATAGGTCTTTGGATTATGGACGCGGATATTCTCTAATGGACGACGGCTGGATTATGAATGACGGACTAGACGCTTGTAATTTGTTAGAATATTTTCCACACTCGCTCCAGGTCCCAAATTCAAGAGAACAGTCCCAGCAGTGCCCTTCAATGAATTACGGATTGCAGCAGTAATCACATTTTGGGGGTATTTTTCCCCCACCAGACTACTGACTTCATGACGCCATTGCTGGTAAGTGGTACTTCCTTTACTTTCATCTCCTGAGAATGCTGAAACTCTAATATTGTATGGAACAGCTACTGGTGGTGCGGCTGCGTTGACTACATTATCCTGAATCGGGCCTACATGATCGAAGTTACCTGCAGGCTGCACCAATACATTGCCCAGGGCTGAAGACAATTGCTGCCTATCTTCCAATGACATCCCTCTGACCAAACTAAGCAAATATGCTGGAGTCAGAGCTGCTCTTGCTCCACTATTGGTGGCGAGAAGAGGTTGGACAGCTCTCCACTGCTCTGTCGTTGGCGTGGCGATAGACAGTTTCTGCCCCAAGTATGAACGCCCATTAAGCCCAAAGCCATGAGTGGCTGATTCCTCATTTTCATAAAGTATGAGGCATTCACCTTTGGAAACATCAGGGACTATAACTTCAACGACACGAGCATCCTTGCTGAAATATTTAGCGATTTCCCCTTTATTTAGTGGAATTTTGAACCCACTGGCCCAAATGCTGTGTTCTACAGATGCCATATTTTGGTTTTGTTTTCTTTACCCAGCCCCACGTTGGGCGCCAATGTTACAGGAAATAATTCCAACTATCAATGTCAGAACACTTCAGTATCTTTATTCTTGGCTGGGTATAATAGGCACCTGCAATGACACAAGTACAGTACACTTACACCTGCAGTTCACGGTTTGAGAACTGCACGAGAAAATCCCAATGACTACCAACTACACAACCTGAACGGTGTGGTCGCCATTCACTTCCCTGACACCGCGTGTACATCACGTATAACATAATACTTGATCTTAATACTTCAAATCTTGGACTAGATTTACTCAGAAACACCCAAACATTATCTTTATATTAATGAATGATGATGGTAAATGCCTAAGCATTGTATTCCTGCTCAATCCTATGATTTTAGGCCCAACTACAGAAATTACAAAATGAGGAGGGTGTACCTCATTTTTACACTACTAATGCATTTCGCTATACATGTGTTGTTGTTGTTACTTTACGTGACTGGCATTATGGTCTGCCAAATGAACTAGAATTACTATCAAGAGCAATATTTGAGTGACAAAACTACTTGACTAACCTGCAATGACACAAGTACAGTACACTTACACCTGCAGTTCACGGTTTGAGAACTGCACGGGAAAATCCCAATGACTACCAACTACACAACCTGAACGGTGTGGTCGCCATTCACTTCCCTGACACCGCGTGTACATGACGTCACAATGCTCCAAGACTTTGTAATTCAGACTTATTATTTGCAGAAGTGTTCATAGTTATATTTTATATTTAATTCGAAATAGAACTGTCAACAGAAACTTGAAAAATAAAAGAAGTTCAAGAAAATAAATGCTGTCATTCAGATCAGTTTTACAAACAGAGTTAAGTCCCTTGGTATGCTGTCCACTGTACACAGGGGCTCGTACCGGGAATGTACCCTGTCACATATACCAGTGGGTGTGCTAGCTAAACCCAGTAGGTAATTTAAAGTGATATGCCCGTGAATCAACGCACTATTAAACGTTCTCCAACCATGGCTGCGATGTCTCCGTTGGTGGGGTTTTAACAGCTGGGTAATATTGGATATATTTGAACGGCGGTTTGTAACATTGCCGAACCCTTTGTCATTATCATTTAAATCATACGGAAACACTGACACAAGCTCAACAGAACAGTTCCCGCTCTCGGATTTTCCTCTCAAATCCAAAGGGAGAATGCTTGGTAAATGGGTAGATCACACTTCTTACAGGAAACTAATTAAATACAGTTTGTTGTAGAACAACTAAGATCAACGTATGAATTTGCAGAATATGAATTACCAGTTATCGTGGAACTAAATGAATATGCCCACGTGAGATATCCACGGTGGCCACACTTAAAAATCTTAATATTATTACACAGAGAATTTGGTGCTAAACAATTATCAAGCGCAATACGTCTACTTACTTCCAAACTGCATTTACTCTGGAAGATTTATTTAATAATCACAAAACGTTTCTCAGGAAAAGAGGTATTTTTCTTCCAACCAATCATACCGACATACCAAAAGTATACTGGATTCCCAAAATGCATAAATCACGATACCAAGCTAGATTCATAGCTGGTTCTAGAAGCTGCAACACCAAGCCTCTTTCAACCCTGTTGACGAGGGCCCTTCTGGAGATGAAGCCATTTTGGGAAAGGTATTGCACCACTATTTCTATGAACTCTGGCGTTGAATGTATACGGATTTTGAAAAACTCAAAACATCTTACCGAAGAACTTGATGCTAAAGGTCACATACCGTGCAGACATGTATCCACATGGGATTTCTGGACTCTCTATACTACAATCTCTCATCAGGATCTGATTGATCGTCTAAGTTCATTAATAGTATCTGTGTTCAAGAAAACTGATCTTAGTTATTAATGTCGGAAGCCATAAAGCATTCTTTAGCTCTACTACATGCAAGAGATATCATTCTTGGGATGTTTCATTGTTTATAGAGTTCCTTAAATTTCTCATTAAAAATATCAATATGAAATTTGGCAACACAATATATCAGCAGCATATAGGTATTCCAATGAGTTCTAATTGTGCACCCTTGTTGGCTGAACTATATCTGTTCTCTTATGAATATGACTATATGCAGGCGCTTTCAAAAACCGATCCATTCAAAGCCCGTTCCTTCTCATTCACCAAACGCTATATAGACGATCTTCTCGCTGTGGATAATCGCTATATAAATGACGCAGTGAAGGAAAAATATACACCTTCACTGGATTTGAAGGAAACTACAGATAGCCCCAACGGCAGATCATATTTAGACCTATATCTCTATAAAAATGAAGCGGGCCTTCTCACTCGTCGACTTCATGACAAAAGAGATGATTACAATTTCGACATCGAAAACTATTCTGGATAGTAATATTCAAGTGGGACTTGCATATGGCGTATACATATCTCGCCTAGTAGCATTTGCTAGACCTTGTGTTAAACTTATAAAACAGGGCTATACCACCAAGCGCCTCCACTCAAATTTTCTCAAATTTGGCGATTCATATCGCATGCTGATAGCAAAATACGAGCGTAGCATGCAAGATCTATGGCGTTACGTTTCGTAGCTTGTGTCTAATTCCGCTTAAACCGGGGATAGGGGCCGTATGAACCCATGTACTTCAAGATCTCATGGTGCTCATATGCACAGTTACAATCAAAGCGTGACTGAGATACATCATTCTCTAGATGTCGATTTACAGCGAATATTATGGATCAAGAATACTGATCAGCGATACGGATTTGATATTTTTGGAACATCATGATGTCTTGCCGGCATCATTGAAAACTGTTGACCGCTTCTCTCTTGCAGGAAACTAGTCTATGATTATGTATACTATGATTGTTTTTTTGAGTTTGGTGCTAATACTGTTATATGGAATATGGAATAGGTCTTTGGATTATGGACGCGGATATTCTTTGATAGACGACGGCTGAATTACGGACGGACCAGACGCTTGTAATATCACAAGGTTTGATATCATGACCTTGCTTTGCTGTCAGGAAAATATCTGTAATTTGAATTGAAAAAGGTTTCACTGCATTTCGATCTATTTGAGACTCGGTGGAGGAACCTGTACTAAGGTTACTCGGATGTGTCTTACCATTATATTCTGTATTTGCCGACATCAAAGCGGACATTATTCATGCAGGAGGACTGTCCACTGAATGTTCTAGCAACGCCTGAAATACATGTATGATATTTTTGTTTTTCTAATTTCTTGTTAACTTCAATGTGAGAATTGACAAAGGCCATATAATAAGTACGTGATTGAGCACTGCATCAGGAGATATTCGGTTATACAAGTTCATGGCTCCTCGTTCAATAGCTTCTGCATACACAATATAATATCCTTCCAACAATAGCGATACCAGAGCTAAGGAAATATTAAGAGACACAACTATATCAAAAGTTTCAGGGGTCTTCTAAAATATGTTGGTGGTATTCCCAGAAAGTGGGTTTAATGAACAAAGACTAACAATTGTTTCTGGAGAGACAGTTCACTACCGACAACTCATATCGATCCTTCAAAACTATCTTGGATACACGGAGGTTACCTTTGGTAAACCACGCGCAACATCGCCTCTGTTTACTGTTTGACACATTTATCACGTCGACTTCCTCTGTTCCAAACATGCTGCTTACTGACGCTGAAGTGTGGAATAAAAAGTGCAGAAATGTCTAATTATCCAGCGAGCAAACGCCCAAGACACTTAAGTTGGCTCTGCCGATTAAACACATATGTTAAATGGTGACATTTTAAACCCACGGATTTTCGTTCATCCCTGTTTTCCACGTTGCTATCCTAATGTTGTCAAGTAAGAAATACATGGCCTTGGTGTAGTAAAGTGGGTTACACTGACACTTTTTTGTTATATTTATGTTATCGTTAGGATGGATATCTGAATCAAAGACAAAAGCGACTAATTGAAGGCGCCTCACCCAACTTGCTTGTTGTAGTTATAAATACAGAACTCTTCAATAGTGTCCACTTTACAGTACAAGATGCTGCTGTACTTTTTGTAATGCTCTGGCACCCCATGCAAATTGAATCTTCGGGACATTGTTCTTCAATATCAGTCAACTCGGATGCCGAATGTATGTGGATGCTTGTACAGTATAAGAAGTCTGGTGAGAAAATGCCCATATAAATTCCATCAAAATATTTCTCGGGCCTCATTGAAATGAATGCCCCAGAACAGTATCTTAGTAACTGGCTTAGTTCTAGACCTCCACAACGAAAATCATATGGATTAAGAATACTTATCAGAGATTCGGATTTGCCATATTTGGAACATCGTGATGTCCTGCCGGCATCATTGAAAACTGCTGACCACTTCTCTATTGCAGGAAACTAGCCTATGTTTATGTACCATATTGCTTTTATTTGCTTGTTAGTCGCCAGACGTCGTCATTTCGCTCCAATTTATAGGAGCTTGCATATAGCTCCAATTTATTACCTGTATATGGTAGGATTCTGCCCTCTGTACAAATATATGTAGGTTTGTTTTGATGGGAAATTTAAGCCGTACGATGTCGGGCATTGCAGGTTAGATTTTCTGAATATTGTTGCATTTACCAGGTTTACCCCATCATACGTCCTCGATGCCCATCCATTAACATCAGATGAGTTATTTGTTTGAGCTGATCAGTCATCACAACTCCCGAGCTAGCGTATCTAATTCCGCTTAAGTCTGTGCTAGGGGCCGTGTGGATACTTCATATTCTTCATATGGACAGCTGCAATAAAAGCGCGACTGAGATACTAAGACTACGTCCGAGAATCCATCGTATTCTCGGTTCTGAGGTGCTGAGCGAAGCTTTCCTGTAGAGTCATATGGTTGCTTTTTAGTCGCCAGACGTCATCAATGTTTCCCACCTCTTGCATATCGCTTCAACTTGTTACCTATATATTGTATGTTTCTGCTGGTGGACTGTTACTCCCCCAGGCCCGCCCTCTGTACATCTCATTCGACAAATATATGTAGGTTTATTGTTTTAGTGGGAAATTTAAGCCGTACGACGTCGGGCATTGCAAGTTGGTTTTCCTGGGTATTCTAGCATTTACCAGGTGTAACCCATGTTGAGGCGTTTACTCCATCAGACGTCCTCGAAACTCATCTATTAACATCAGATGAGTTATTTGTTTGTGTTGATCCGCCATCACAGCTCCGAAGCTAGTGTATTTAATTCCGCTTAAGCCCGTGCTAGGGGTCGTGCGGATACTTCACAGTTTCCACATGGACAGCTGCAATAAAAGCGCGGCTGAGATACTAAGGCTACGTCCGAGAATCCATCGTATTCTCGGTTCTGAGGTGCTGAGCGAAGCTTTCCTGTAGAGTCATATGATTGCTTTTTAGTCGCCAGACGTCATCAATTTTTCCCACCTCTTGCATATCGCTCCAACTTGTTACCTATATATTGTACATGTAGGTTTCTGCTGGTGGAGTGTTACTCCCCGCGGCCACCCTGTGTACATCTCATTCGACAAATATATGTAGGTTTATTGTTTTGGTGAGTAATTTAAGCCGTACGACGTCGGGCATTGCAAGTTAGTTTTTCTGGGTATTCTAGCTGTTATATGAATTAGGTCTTCAGATTATGGACGAAGAAATTCTTTAATGGACGACGGCTTGTGCTTGTATATTAAGAAAAACTGGTCGTCTTTATATCATATCGGACAAAAGTCTATCTTCCAATGCTTCTTCACCAACAAATTTTTCGGAATCATTTTTTATGCCCGAATCGGCATCATCATACAAAAAGAAGCTGGTTTTCTATTAGATTATTTTTATTACAAACGGAAACCACACTGATGAGATGGAACCGGTCAGATTTGTACTTTATTTACTCTATTCGCTTAGATGGCACTATATATATGTATTACAACTATGGTCTATGGCTAACTAGATGGGCATCTCTTCCATCCTCAGCTCATTGAAATATGTCAATCGGTAAAGCTATCTCTTGTATCAAAAATGTCACGACGTAATCCGAATGTGATGCAGACATGACAGCTAAAAGTTACATATTTGTTCTTTTTTGCTACATATTCGTCACGATTGAGATAAATGGCAATTAATTAGAAAACAAGCATAATGCCAGACGTGTTGGATAATTCAGTTAATTTTGATTCATTTCGGAAAGTTACGTATTCAATTGATTCCACGATATTTATATGATATTCAATTGAATTCTCGTAATTCTTTGAAGAGTTCAGGATGTAAAAAAATTTCAGTTACAGACGGTTCACGACGGCCAAGACATGGTGTCCGAGAGCATCCAAAACATTCCTGAAAGGTTGATTTTCGAAAGCTGTCAATGAATACAATACTCAGCATACATATTTGAGCTGTTTAGTAGACGCTGCTGGCGCTGTTTAAGCGCATGACGTGACACCACGTGTCACAGTTGATCATGTTCGTTCTATTAATTCTCAGTCGATTCCTACGGCTACTACATTTACGGTATCCACCTGAACAGCCAACATAAAAAGCGTGGCCGAGAGCACAGCAGCCTCATAGCATATATACAAGCATCACTTCTGTGGTTCTTATGATGAGGTTCCGAGGTTTATCATAAGGTAGATCTCATATCGGCGGCCTTCGACCTTACATGCTGATATTCTGAATACGTACTCTCATGGCACAATTAGCTACTCGGATAGGTCCCTTACGTCTGACGCTCGTAAATCTCATATATTCACCCCACGTATATGAACGAAAAGGCTCAGCTGAAACACCGTCACATTCAAACGCCATTTTACATTCAATAATCGGGATACCTTTGGTCAGTGATAAAGATTTCACGAGTAGAACATGAAGATGTCTTGCTGTCATCATTGAAACCTGTTGACCACTTCATTTTTGCAAGAAACCATTTTTTGTATATTTTAATATGATCCCTGTTAACTGGTGCTAACTGTCGAATGTCACGGGTCTTTCGTTTATACAGGTAGAAATAGTTCTGTGGACGACGGTTCAATACTGAATGTCAGATCTGACTCGAGATCTCGAAAAATTAAGTACTGAATTAAGTATTCACAATTAAGTATTAAATTAAGTATTCACAATTAAGTATTAAATTAAGTATTCACAATTAAGTATTAAATTAAATATTCACAATTAAGTATTAAATAAAGTATTCACAATTAAGTATTAAATTAAGTATTCTATTCATCATATCTTTATCATTATGGTGACTGTCATCTTATTCATCTAGCTACTTGCTCATATCACTGTTACATTATTCAGGGACGTAATGGTTCTCTGTGGTCATGTTTTCCAGCCATATATCACTATCTTAGTTTAAAATTAAAGAAGTAGCCCATGCCTTTTTGCAATAAATCACACCGTCTTCCTACATAAAGAGCACGGTATCATGCAACTTGAAATTGTGTTAATATGTAACATTCCGATCGCACGGCAGCTTATTCCAAAGATAGAGATGCTGGTTCGACTTGTTGTATCAGGTATAAATAAAGATACGACGATATCATCATAACGGCTGTCTGTCAAATTGGACATACGGAAAGGACGATACAAGAATATATTTATATGCTACGTGAATAAGAACGTAAATCCAGATCAAACAGTGAATATAAAGCCATGATTTCAACGTATTTCGAAAACAGGGATTCCCACAACACCAGATGCCCTATCATTGCGTACCCGTTTGCAGAACAGACGAATTACATCGGTTATTCTGCCGAAACAGAACACCTCACTCAAATGTCAATGATCTCTAGGTGATATCGTGCGAGCACGTGCATCTGGATGTAATCACACATGATCTTAAGACACGATCTCATGAGCAGTTGTCTCACATCCACGCGCGGTGGTGAATCGTTGCCAGAGAGACAGCTCGATCCAACATAAGCAACATTCAACTGTATATGCGCAAATCTGAGATATCCCGCAAGTCCGCGATTACAATTCCGCATAACCCGTAACCCTTGTGTTAGGGAGAATGTACATTCCATCTCTGAAGCATAGACCCTGAAAATGTGCATGTTACCACTCGAATTAAATTAATCGCACATATTTCGGTGGGGAAATATTCCACTCAACGAAGCCATCTGATTTTATTAATAAAGCAAGTGTACGGCATTTTTCTGAGGTTTCTGATTGAATTCTGTTCCATGGAACATAATTCAATCTGTAATCTCTCATAGAGAATAATATTCTGTTAGTTTAACAGAATGGGTTTTGAGTGTTGTTTGGGGTTTTTTGTCCAGTAACCATGGTAACACAAACTAATTAATGTCAGAAGCCAGAAGGTTTCCGTCAGTTCTACTATACGTAAATTGTCTAATTGTTGGGTGTGTTTTTGTTTATAGAGCTGTTTGAATTTCTCATTCATAATACGTGAAATTCGGAACGCCATATACCAACAACGTATATGTATCAAAACGAGTATAAATTGTGCGCCACATTTGGCAGACCTATATCTGCATGTATTTTCCCGTGCGGGATTCGAACCAGCGACCCCAGAGTCAGGCACCTAATCGCCAGCACTGTATGTCGGCGATCTAAACCACTCGGCCAACAGGCCTCCCAAAAAATAGGTCTGAAAAAAGATTCAGACCGGTCTAAATGATAAAAACAAAATATAAAAAATAGACCTATATCTGTTCTCATATGAACATGATGAATGCGCCTAGATGTAGAAATCTTCAAAAGATAACCCTTTCGAATATCATCCCTTCGCCTTCACCAAACAATACTTCAAAGATCTCCTTGCTTTGTATACTCACTATATTGACGACCCTGTCAAGGAAATATCGTCCGTCCGCCTTCACCAAACTTTATATGAAAGATCTCCTTGTTTTGTATACTCACTATATTGGCAACTCTGTCAAGGAAATATCGTCCCTCCGCCTTCATCAAACAATATATGAAAGATCTCCTTGTTTTTGTATACTCACTATAGTGGCGGCTATGTCAAGGAAATATCGTTCCTCCGCCTTGAAAACAATATATGAAAGATCTCCTTGTTTTGTATACTCACTATATTGGCGAATCTGTCAAGGAAATATCGTCCCTCCGCCTTGAAAACAATATATGAAAGATCTCCTTGTTTTGTATACTCACTATATTGGCGACTCTGTCAAGGAAATATCGTCCCTCCGCCTTCACCAAACAATATATGAAAGGTCTCCTTGCTTTGTATAATCACTATATTGGCGAATCTGTCAAGGAAATATCGTTTCTCCGCCTTCACTAAACAATATATGAAAGATCTCCTTGCTTTGTATACTCACTATATTGGCGACTCTGTCAAGGAAATATCACCCCCCCCCCCCTCCCCCGCCTTAAAAACAATATATGAAAGATCTCCTTGCTTTGTATAATCACTATATTGGCGGCTCTGTCAAGGAAATATCGTCCCTCCGCCTTCATCAAACAATATATGAAAGATCTTCTTGCTTTGTATAATCACTATATTGGCGACTCTGTCAAGGAAATATCGTCCCTCCGCCTTCATCAAACAATATATGAAAGATCTCCTTGCTTTGTATAATCACTATATTGGCGACTCTGTCAAGGAAATATCGTCCCTCCGCCTTCATCAAACAATATATGAAAGATCTCCTTGTTTTGTATACTCGCTATATTGGCGACTCTGTCAAGGAAATGTCCCTCCGCCTTGAAAACAATATATGAAAGATCTCCTTGCTTTGTATACTCACTATATTGGCGAATCTGTCAAGGAAATATCGTTCCTCGGCCTTCACCAAACAAGATATGAAAGATCTCCTTGCTTTGTATAATCACTATATTGGCAACTATGTCCAGGAAATATCGTTCATCCGCCTTCACCAAACAATATATAAAAGATCTCCTTGCTTTGTATACTCACTATATTGGCGAATCTGTCAAGGAAATATCGTTTCTCCGCCTTCACTAAACAATATATGAAAGATCTCCTTGCTTTGTATACTCACTATATTGCCGACTCTGTCAAGGAAATATCGCCGCCCCCCCCCCCCCGGTTTAAAAACAATATATGAAAGATCTCATTGCTTTGTATACTCACTATATTGGCGGCTCTGTCAAGGAAATATCGTTCCTCCGCCTTCAACAAACAATATATGAAAGATCTCCATGCTTTGTATACTCACTATATTGGCGAATCTGTCAAGGAAATATCGTCCCTCCACCTTGAAAACAATATATGAAAGACCTCCCTGCTTTGTATACTCACTATATTGGCGAATCGGTCAAGGAAATATCGATCCCCCCGCCTCAAAAACAATATATCAAAGATCTCCTTGCTTTGTATACTCACTATATTGGCGAATCTGTCAAGGAAATATCGTCCCTCCGCCTTGAAAACAATATATGAAAGATCTCCTCGCTTTCTATACTCACTATATTGGCGACTCTGTCAAGGAAATATCGTCCCTCCGCCTTAAAAACAATATATGAAAGATCTCCTTGCTTTGTATACTCACTATATTGGCGAATCTGTCAAGGAAATATCGTCCATCCGCCTTCACCAAACTTTATATGAAAGATGTCCTTGCTTTGTATACTCACTCTATTGACGGCTATGTCAAGGAAATAGCGTTCATCCGCCTTCACCAAACAATATATGAAAGATCTCCTTGCTTTGTATAATCACTATATTGGCGGCTATGTCAACGAAATATCGTCCCTCCGCCTTCGCCAAACAATATATGAAACATCTCCTTGCTTTGTATAATCACTATATTGACGGCTATGTCAAGGAAATATCGTCCCTCCGCCTTCACCAAACTTTATATGAAAGATGTCCTTGCTTTGTATAATCACTATATTGGCGGCTCTCTCAAGAAAATATCGTCCGTCCGCCTTCACCAAACAATATATGAAACATCTCCTTGCTTTGTATAATCACTATATTGACGGCTATGTCAAGGAAATAGCGTTCATCCGCCTTCACCAAACAATATATGAAAGATCTCCTTGCTTTGTATAATCACTATATTGGCGGCTATGTCAAGGAAATATCGTCCCTCCGCCTTCGCCAAACAATATATGAAACATCTCCTTGCTTTGTATAATCACTATATTGACGGCTATGTCAAGGAAATATCGTCCCTCCGCCTTCACCAAACTTTATATGAAAGATCTCCTTGCTTTGTATACTCACTCTATTGACGGCTATGTCAAGGAAATAGCGTTCATCCGCCTTCACCAAACAATATATGAAAGATCTCCTTGCTTTGTATAATCACTATATTGGCGGCTATGTCAAGGAAATATCGTCCCTCCGCCTTCGCCAAACAATATATGAAACATCTCCTTGCTTTGTATAATCACTATATTGACGGCTATGTCAAGGAAATATCGTCCCTCCGCCTTAACCAAACTATATATGAAAGATCTCCTTGGTTTGTATACTCACTATATTGGCGGCTCTCTCAAGAAAATATCGTCCGTCCGCCTTCACCAAACAATATATGAAACATCTCCTTGCTTTGTATAATCACTATATTGACGGCTATGTCAAGGAAATATCGTCCCTCCGCCTTCATCAAACAATATATGAAAGATCTCCTTGCTTTGTATACTCACTGTATTGGCGACTCTGTCAAGGAAATATCGTCCCTCCGCCTTAAAAACAATAAATGAAAGATCTCCTTGCTTTGTATACTCACTATATTGGCGAATCTGTCAAGGAAATATCGTCCCTCCGCCTTCACCAAACTTTATATGAAAGATCTCCTTGCTTGGTATACTCACTATATTGACGGCTATGTCAAGGAAATATCGTTCATCCGCCTTCACCAAACAATATATGAAAGATCTCCTTGCTTTGTATAATCACTATATTGGCGAATCTGTCGAGAAGAAGAATAAATAATCCGATCACTGCTTCATCAAACAATATACAATACGAGAAGAATCGCATAAGCACAGAAAAAAAAAAAAGCCAATCACTATGTTGGCAGCTGGCGCATGTCGAAGAGAAGGAGATATCGTCCCTCCCCGCCTTCACAAACTTTATATAGAGAGAGAGAATCTCCTGCATGGTTTGTATACTCACTGCTGTTGGCTCTGTATATAGAAGAAATATCGCGTCAAATCCATGCTACCAAACAATGCGCCAACAAACATCTCCTTTAGCTGGCAGAAATGGGCTGCCTGTGATGGATATCGTCCCTCCGCCTTCACCAAACAATATATGAAACATCTCCTTGCTTTGTATAATCACTATATTGACGGCTATGTCAAAGAAATATCGTCCCTCCGCCTTCACCAAACTTTATATGAAAGATCTCCTTGCTTTGTATACTCACTATATTGACGGCTATGTCAAGGAAATATCGTTCATCTGCCTTCACCAAACAATATATGAAAGATCTCCTTGCTTTGTATACTCACTATATTGACGGCTGTGTCAAGGAAATATCGTCCCTCTGCCTTCACCAAACTTTATATGAAAGATCTCCTTGCTTTGTATACTCACTATATTCACGGCTATGTCAAGGAAATATCGATCATCCGCCTTCATCATACAATATATGAAAGATCTCCTTGCTTTGTATACTCACTATATTGACGGCTATGTCAAGGAAATATCGTCCCTCCGCCTTCACCAAACAATATATGAAAGATCTCCTTGCTTTGTATACTCACTATATTGACGGCTATGTCAAGGAAATATCGTCCCTCCGCCTTCATCAAACAATATATGAAAGATCTCCTTGCTTTGTATAATCACTATATTGGCGGCTCTGTCAAGGAAATATCGTCCGTCCGCCTTCACCAAACAATATATGAAACATCTCCTTGCTTTGTATAATCACTATATTGGCGGCTATGTCAAGGAAATTTACCCCTCCCTCTCCATTGAAACCACTGATTGTCCAGATGGAACACCATATTTGGACCTATACCTTTATAAAAATAAAATGGCCTTACTTTCACCACGACTGCACGACGAGGGAAACATTTACAATTTGGCATAGTTAACTTACCCATTTCTTGATGCAATATTTCAGACAGACACGCATACGGCGTATACATATCCCGCCTAGTAGCTTTTGCTAAAGCCTGTGATAAATATCACGATTTCAATTAATGACACAAACATTATTGTAGAACCTTATTCATTTAAACACATTCATTCTAATTTTCTCAATCCTGTAAGAAATATCGCATACTGACGGCAAAATATGATGCGTACAGGATCCCTGGTGCTATTTTTCTAATTTTGGCTACGGGTCGTTTGAAGGCCGTTTTTTTTATATCGCCATGGTGTTCAAATGAACCTCGACGCTATCGGATCTGACAAGAGCTTTTCAAAAACGTTATTTAATATTTAAAAAAAACATGAGGTAGCCAGTCGCCGTTCTCACTTTCGCTTGGCAATGATATCTCCTTCAATGCTCGAAACATACGAGCTTCTTATGACATCCTAGATATTTTGTCTGAAACACCAGTATAAGAGAACTAGATGCCCCTCCCCCTGGACGAACTGCACATGTGTGGTACTGACTTATGCTTTATCGCAGCCCCAAAGGAGGTGGGACATTATCGTGGGCTCACTCCTCGGCTTGGGTATCCTCAACTTTTACAGATGAAAAGATCATGAACGGGGACAATATGAAGCGAGGAACGATGAGCTTTTACAACAGTAAGCATGTTATTATATGATTGGAACATTCATAATCCTGACTGATCAACGAGATGTATATAGTTTGTGGCAGACGCTTCTTATTCTGCTACATTTTATTTTGTCGGATTTCGAAGAAACAAATTATCAATCCATTTTATGTTAATCAGAAATATGAAGACGAAGTCAAGGTCACAGACATTCTCTCCATGTCATCCTGTGCGTGCAGGGCCTACCAAATGTGAACTGTCCCAAGCGTGGTTTTTCAGGACAGTGTGTTTAAATCGCTTTATCTATTTACATTAATTGATAGTTTGTTGACATGAATGGGTAACTTGTGTGTGGTAATTAAATATCGAATAACTGATCATATAAATTCTGCAGGGGAAAAATGCTTGATAATTTCGGGACAGGTAGCAATAGTCCATTCGGGCGCTGATGCAGGATTTGTTTACAGCCATGGTCAATATAGTCATATGCAAAGATTATAATAGTATATATAACCATCCTATCTGTTCCATTCCACCTAATACTAAAACAACTGCCGGGAAACCATACGTATTTCTGATGAGATGAAATATAATAAATCTCCAGCTGAATTAAGGATAGAGATCATTGCGAAATGAAAAAGTTTTCTTTTACCACCTAAGAATTACGCACAGGTCATTTGAACTCGATTTAAGACAGCACTTCATGTAAAGGTCAAATTATCTACACTAATCGAAGACAAATATAAATCTCATCTCACATCTTTGTTACTATTTTAAACACGCGAATCGCTAAGTGCCTCGTACCAAGCGCGTGTATGACAATAAATGCGATGATCTCAAACATGAATGTCTGGAGCTTGCCCTGAAGCCCTTATCACATAAAATCGTGAAAAAGTTCAGGTTTGAGCAAATAAATGAAGAGAGTCAATCAAGTTTAGCATGATGATATGTTGGTATCTCTTTCTTTCAGCTCTGAACCATATTAATTAAAATAGCGTGTTGTCTTAATATCTAGTCATGCAAGCCACAGAATTTTAGACAGCACAGCACTGAGTTTCATACTCCTAATGCTAACCTATGCCTTAATTTAGATTGAAATGCCGTTTACTAAATATTATCACGCTGTTGCTATATATATCACAGAAAAAGAAAACATGGTAGACACGAAAAAGAACTATTGTACTTAAAGTGCCAGCTGAAGAACGAAACTTCAAAAGATATATTTAGACCGACTTTCATTTGTAGGGGTCTTTCGGCTTCGGTTTCTGCTTGACACTGTCTCCTGAATCAAATCGAAACAACTGACCACCATCTTTAATTGGGTTACTGGTGAGTTAACTAACTTTATTGCGTTTCTTCTAATTCTATTAGCACTGTTTGCGCTGTCCAAATTCAAAATGGTTTGTTTTCAGCAAGATGTTCAACTGTTATAACTAATATTTACTGACTAACATGGTATATAAATGTGTGCATCTCTGCTATTGGCTTTGTCATTATGTAATGAATATGTACATATTCACAGTATTAATACACAGTGGTCGATATCCATCACCTATCAACAAATACATATAAGATACCGTATGTGTATTGTTATTATTTTGTAATACTGCCATACTTGTACATGTTGATGTGATAATGATTATATATAGTTCCCATATCAGAACGATTCCCAAATATGCTGAAAAACTAATGCAATATCATAATTATCCAGTTAATCGTTGAACTTCAGGACAACAGCCTTTCTGTGTACAATTTTGCGAAGGAATGTCTGATATATCAGCCACTAACAATAGTGTTTCCCACCTCCAGTAAAACCAAACCTTGGATCGAAAACAGTTTCGTATGCAAAATTTGGCTTACTGCCTAATTGCGACAATGGGTTGAAAATTGGAATCTGACGTATGCAGAATGATATAAAGGATCCGAGTGAATTCTATGAGAGGGAGATACCCCATAATATTGAAATATTAGTGTCGCTTAACTCGAGGAAGACGCTGTGTGAATTAAATATATTGATGGTCTCCATCATGTTCTCATGAACAAGCAGGATACATTCATCTATGGAGATTAACCTGATTTTTGCATGTTAATTTTTAATTGTTACGGCTTGGGAAGTGTATGTGTCATGTACGACTTGGGAAGTGCATGTGTCATGTACGGCTTGGGAAGTGCATGTGTCATGTACGGCTTGGGAAGTGCATGTGTCATGTACGGCTCGGAAAGTGCATGTGTCATGTACGGCTTGGGAAGTGCATGTGTCATGTACGGGTTGGGGAGTACATGTGTCATGTACGGCCTGGTAAGTGCATGTGTCGTGTGCGGCTTAGGAAGTGCATGTGTCATGTATACGGCTTGGGAAGTGCATGTGTCATTTAGGGATTGGGTACATGTGTCATGTACGGCTTGGTAAGTGCATGTATCATGTACGGCTTGGGAAGTGCATGTGTCATGTATGCGGTGTGGGAAGTGCAGGTGTCATGTACGGCTTGGGAAGTACATGTGTCATGTACAGCTTGGGAAGTGCATGTGTCATGTACGGCTTGGGAAGTACATGTATCATGTACGGCTTGGTAAGTGCATGTGTCATGTACGACTTGGGAAGTGCCTGTGTCATGTACGGCTTGGAAAGTGCATGTGTCATGTACGGCTTGGTAAGTGCATGTGTTATGTACGGCTTGGAAAGTACATGTGTCATGTATACGGCTTGGGAAGTGCATGTGTCATGTACGGCTTGGGAAGTACATGGGTCATGTACGGCTTGATAAGTGCATGTGTCATGTACGGCTTGGGAAGTACATGGGTCATGTACGGCTTGATAAGTGCATGTGTCATGTACGGCTTGGTAAGTGCATGTGTTATGTACGGCTTGGAAAGTACATGTGTCATGTATACGGCTTGGTAAGTGCATGTGTTATGTACGGCTTGGAAAGTGCATGTGTCATGTACGGCTTGGTAAGTGCATGTGTTATGTACGGCTTGGAAAGTACATGTGTCATGTATACGGCTTGGGAAGTGCATGTGTCATGTACGGCTTGGGAAGTACATGGGTCATGTACGGCTTGATAAGTGCATGTGTCATGTACGGCTTGGGAAGTACATGGGTCATGTACGGCTTGATAAGTGCATGTGTCATGTACGGCTTGGAAAGTGCACGTGTCATGCATACGGCTTGGGAAGGTACATGTGACATGTACGGCTTGGGAAGCGCATGTGTTATGTATGGCTTGGAAAGTACATTGGAAATTATTTGTGTCATGTACGGCTTGGAAAGTACATGTGTCATGTACGGCTTGGAAAGTATATGTGTCATGTACGGCTTGGGAAGTGCATGTGCCATGTACGGCTTGGGAAGTGCATGTGCCATGTACGGCTTGGGAAGTGCATGTGTCATGTACGGGTTGGGGAGTACATGTGTCATGTACGGCTTGAGAAGAACACGTGTCATGTACGGCTAGGGAAGTGCATGTGTCATGTACGGCTTGGAAAGTGCACGTGCCATGTGCGGTCAGGGAAGAGCATGTGTCAAAGTGCACGTGTCTTGCATGTGAGTTCACATACATGACTACCATGATTCAGCGTGTTGTGTAGGGGTATGTTCTTGTAAATGAATTGGAAGATATGGTATATCTTACAATTCTATAGGATTAGGTATATCAAATCATATTACTGGAAAAGACCTTGTGTTTATAAAGCAGTTCAGTTTCTTTGTTGCAAACAGTCGAGCGTTTTAAAAAATGTTGCAAAATTTACTTAGAGATGGTTTGAAGCATGATTTTTACTTTTAGTTTGTCCTCACCTGTATTTAATACCTACATGTAATTATCTAGCTGTACTCTCTGATATTGGAATTCATCTAATAGTATATGCTTAGCTTTGTCAAATGTAAAGGTTGTACCGAGTCACTGACATCTGTTATGTAATATTGTGTATGTGACAAGAGACATTGTATGTCTACGTAATGAATCTGAATCGGAATCTGATATGGAAATTGAACACTTTAATGAAGCAGGATTTAACAGTAATAGATGCAGAGAATGTTGTATTTCATGCGATTCATGACGTCGTTAATACCTCTGTAATTAAGTGTAAACGGCTAACAATAGGAATTAGGTTCAGTGTGCAGGCTATGTATTTAAGCCTCAACTCACCTTCATTATTCTCAAGGTCACCGACCTGGCCTGTGAAGAACATCGTTCATCAAACGGAAAATATGGCGGTACAATAATTATTTCCGGTATCATTAACTTTTCTTTCTAAAATAATATTACATTCAGTGTATGGTACATTTATGTCAATGATAATCTGAGGTCTTATAAATATACATATATCATATACTTTTCTGTTGTTGTTTTTTTATACATTCCGGTCTTTTTGATTTTCCTCTGGAGGTATGTGGAGATTTGAAATAACAAAATCGGTAATCACCATATCAATATGTTAAGCATAAAATGATCACATAGTTGACAATAGAGACAGACCTATTTGGATGTATTTGCACAGTTTTGTAAGTACTGTTTTCTTTTCGACTGAAGAAGTAGCCGTAATTTGTAAACACTAGGTCTTACAGAAACATATCGAGATGTGTTCAAAAGTAGTCTGTCTTAGCAATATGGCAAGATTTCCCATTGGATAATCCCAATAGGTTTCCTTGCCATTTTTGCACAATCTGATCACTTAGTCTTAGGCCTAATGGTTTAGCGGATATTCCCTCGGCATTTCCCAGACATAACTGAATCGAGACGATTCGAAAGTTAGTATGTTATGGTAACACAGTTGGTATAATCATGCGACACTTTGCCATCTCTGTCTTGTATCAGACTAGAAAAATATCAGTCGCATTTGGAAGTTAATACAAAGTGGAAGTATGCCCAGTTCGCCCAAATGCCCAAATTATATAGACCATATAACTTGGAGTAGAACTCGTCATGCAGAATAGAGATTTACAGAGCGGTAGCTGATCTCTGCATCCACTTTGCCGTAACCCAGTTTTCCCACCCATACAGAAACAAATGGTTGAATCACCTTCTCAAATAATTTAATTATTCAGGGTCAACAGAGTCAACGATATATATTTTATTTTTCGTCTCAGAGAAAAAAATGCTTTGGATGCAGCTTGCTCCGCTATTTTTTTTTTTTTTTTTGCCTTCATAAAATTTCCGGTGGAAGAAAACACGATTACTAGAAAGCAGTATTCAGATATTATTTCAAGCCTATTCCACTGATAAAGAATTCGGGTGTAGGGGTCGGCTGGAATCTCCAGTCCCTGTTATTACAACCGTATCATCCGCATCTAAAAGTAAAAAGAGTTTTAGGTAAAGAGTTAACTGATCTCGTAAAATGTCGAATGTATACATCGAGCCGTCAGCGTCGTTTTCGGCCATAAAAGCGTCAATATTTTTTTGCATCGGCAGATCTATATTTGTCTGTTCTCGTATTATTATGCCTATATGCAGAACTTGTCACCAAATGCTATATAGACGATCTCCTATGACTGGATAATCCATAAATTAAAGACGATGTGAAGGATATTACCTCTCTTCACTGGATTTGAAGGAAACCACTGATAGCCCAGATGGAACATCATATCTGGATCTATACACCTACATGGACAATCAGGGCTTTCTCTCACGTCCACTCTACGATAAGAGACGATTACAATTTGACATAGTTAACTACCCATTTCTGGATAGCAATATTACAAAAGGACCTGCATACGGTGTATATATATATCGCCTCGTAGCATTTGCTAGATCATGTGCAGACTGACGATTTCAATTAACACCACAGAATACTACTGCAGAAATTTGACAACAAGGGCTCTACTATACCAAACGCCTGCATTCACGGTTTCTCAAATTCTGAGATAAATATTGTACACTGACGGCAAAATACGATCGTAGCTTATAAGATGTCTGGTGCTGCTCAGAAAACGAATACTGATCAGTGATTAGGACTTTATGTATGGAGCATCATTATCATCACTGTTGACCGCTTCTCTGTTGCAGGAAACCACCTTGTGTTTCTTTACTGATTTTTATTGCATACGGTACATATTTTGAATTGGTGCTAACTGCTGTACGAAATAGGTGGTCTTTCGATTATTGATGTGGCTAAATTTTGAATGTCGGATGTGAATCTCACCAATACAAAAAGAAAATAAGAACGATGAGAGATTTTCCTATTTTTTACGCCTAAGTTATATGCAAAACAGTCACCTATCGCGTCACCAAGAGAAACACACTATTTAATACTGCTAGTCATATTTTTTGATTATTTGTAGGCATTGTTCCTTGTTAATATTACTGTGATATAACTTAAATCATAAAGCGTTTCGCCATACCTTATCAAAGAAGTTTCCAAATAAGAAAAATATACAGTACATTTATGACGTTGATGCTGTTAAACTTATATTAATCTAATAATCAAATAATTAATTCAATCGAAGTAACAATGAATAATTACTGGTATATTTTACCACTACAGTTCTCTTTTTTTTTCAAAATTTATATTTTTTTAATATGGAAACAGTACCCGACGGGATATCTTCAACAACGGAATTCTACACAGATTACATTCATAATTCGTCTACAAAATCTCTTGGTAGTTTATTTCTCTCATTACATGTAAAATACAACAGACAATTACACATACCACTCTAATTAGAGTAACGAGAGAAATCATGCATCACTAATATAATACTGACATCATTCAAAACTTGCCCTCGTCTTTCCTGCAAGAAACTGCCTTTTATTTTTTCATTCTCTTATTTTGGTGCTACAGCGTCATCTGTATCTCAGATACGTTTTCATTGTATTCATCTGAAACAATACTGATTTACAACCCCTGGTGCTGTATGGTACAGGGTTGAGTAGGATTTATTTATTTATTTTATTTATTTATTTAGGACAACAGGCATACAGCCGATAACTGCCCTCCAAAATACCATTTACAATCAGTAACATAATAACACGGAACAATAACCAATATACATCTGACTTACACATGCATATATTGCACAATAGAGTGTATATCTAAGATAATAATGAAAGATAAAAGATCGGTGATGAGCTTAAAAATGTACAAAAACCGCCTTCTTAAAAACGTTAAATGAGCTAAAGATATCAGCATGCTGAGGGAGTTGGTTGAAACTGTCTATAACTCTGGGAATAAAAAAATGCTTCTGTATATTTGTTCTGCATATAGGAATTAACAGTGTCTTTTGTCTAAGTTGTCGGACAGGTACGTAAAATGGTAACAGTTATACTTGGAATTAAGAATACCATGCATAAATGTAAGATCTAATATTTGTCTCCTTTGAGAAAGGGGTTTCAGTTTAAAATACACACAGGCATCATCGTAGAACACAAACTCTCGTTCACACTTGAAAGACAAATACCGCATAAATTTATTTTGTACACTCTCGATCCGGTCAGAATGGCATGGATATTGAGGGGACCAAATCGAGGAGCAATATTTCAGTCTACTTCTAACTAAAGAGATATAGAGGAACTTGAATGCTCTTTCAGTTTTAAATGAACTACAGGACCTCTTAACAAGACCAAGCCTTCTCAAATAACCACTACATACATCATCAATATGTTTGCTAAAATCAAGGTTGGATATGATTGTTATACCAAGGTATTTAATCTCATAACATCTTTCACGATTGGCGTCATATAATGAGTACTGACTCACCATGGGTGCCCTTTTCCTGGTAAATGTTAACCGACATTTGACTGGGTTTAAACTTAAGCGCCATATCTGACGCCATGTATATAAATTGTTCAGATCTAGCTGAAGTAGTGACAATCCATGGGCGTTAAAATTTCTTGAAATATTTTGGTGTCATCAGCTTACATGATTACTTTGGATATATGAAAAAACGTCAGGTAAATCATTTACGAATAAAACAAACAGGAGGGGACCTAAAATGGACCCTTGTGGGATTCCCGAGGTTACTGCTATATATTGGGATGAATAACCATCAATAACTAGTTTTTGTGACCGGTTAGTAAGATAGTCACTAAATAATAGCAGCAGATTTCCGCCGATCCCATATTTGTCCAGTTTGTGTATGAGCAAATCGTGGCAGACTGAATCGAATGCCTCAGAGTAGTCGAGGTAAACACAATCAACTTGTTTTCCTTTGTCAACCGATGATGTAAGATTGTCTCCGGTTAGAATAGACTTCTAAATAGAATAGCTAGTGGACTGGACAATTCCGCTGCGCATTCTTTGTGGACAATTCTTGATATTTCATCTGGCCCACATGCTTTACGTGGGTCTGTAGTTCTGATATCTTCAAGGTTTACATAAACAGTGATAAGGCACGTATTTTCAGAAGTATGAAAGTTTGTCGTAGATAATGTCACTGTCGGCATTAAATACGGACTTGCAAAATGAGCGGGGGGTGTATTTGGCTTAACCCTATCTGGCCTGGGCTTTTTGAGACCTGTCCTGGCCTTGGGGGAGGGGGCGAAATGCACCCCCTCCTAATTATTTTTCTTACCCCTTGTGCTAGGGGGTTGAAACTTACCACACTATACCCTTCGGTCAAGCTCTACCAGAAAATGTGAAAAAATCCAAGATGACCGCTTTGATGACGTCACAGTGACATCATCTTCAAAAACGGCATTTTTTGGTCGATTTTTCGGTCGAATTTTTCTAATTTTTTATTTATGCAATTTCTCCGCAAAAACTGCATGATAAATCAGTAAAAATTAATGTGATGTGAAATAAAATAGTTTTTGCCCACTTTTCATCGCGGAATAGCAGGAATTTTGAGGAAATATGACAAAAACTCCATTTTTCTGGTACCCCACGTGGCCGCCATTTTGAATTTACCCATGATCCTCTGCCCGGGGGTTTATGCAAATAGGCTCAAAATGACCCCAATATGATAAACTATAAAGTCAAGGAGTTTCAGCTCTCCATTTGTTGTCGTTCTGGAGATAGCGCAGAAAGTTTGGTAGGGGGGCCGAAATGGGTATGGGGGGGGGGGGCATTTCGGCCGATAAAATGATGTGGTGTTATTTTTCATCTATGGAATTGTGTTATAGCTTTTGCGAGACATCTATCACGGCTAATGGATGTGTGTAACATTTTCAGTGAGTGAGTTATGAGTGAGATTAGACAATGATGTCACCTTTCTTCTCTACTTTGGAGATTTTGAGTAGTATCTATGTACTTCAAGAACTACAGTGTATGTTACACTCTGCACAATTTATATAGTCAGAAAAAATAATAGCACTAATGGATATAGAACGATACAAACACGAGGTCTTTAGATGTCATGGGCTTCTCATAGTTTCGAAAGTAAGCAGTTATTCGTTATTGGGAAGAGGTCTCGTGTCATCATGTTGTTACTGATTTAGGGAATAGTATTTTTCTAAGCAAACGCGTAATTCTAATACAAACATATTGCATTCTGTACTAAAAGTTAGTTAAACATCATGATCTACTGTGTATAAAATAAGGATATCAGTTCAAGATGAATTCGAATTTACATGTACTGAGCCTTTTTCTGTGAATATTATACAACTCGATAGTCTAGCGAAGCACTTGAATCACAGAGAAATACTTGAGTGAAAGTGAACAAAACGAAATTATGTCAGAAAAGAAAAAAGTCGTGTTAGGATAAAAGATATCTTCTCTCTAATCTCCATGGTAACACGGTCACTAACGACGGCAATAATAGTATAATAGTATGAAAATCCAGCTTTCTCGCCATAATTGGACATATTTGTCTTCATTATAGCCTGGTCACCCATAGTTTCAGATTCCAAGGCACTAGTTATTGATAAGATATTTGTCTTTTTTTATAGCGAAAACCGCCATTTTCTATTAAGAGCATTTATAAGGGCAAGTAGTTTTCAGGAAATTCGTATTCATTCCTATCTGTTAAAATTCGGATAAATATGGTAAAAAAAAATTGCAATGACCCTGTCTTCGGGTTGTTGTATATATTTTTATTACTTGGGTCCACTAACAGGTGACTAACAATCTGTACATATTTGCATTTTACTTGACAGGTATGGTAGCTATGGACCCCCAGTTCCTCATCTGTGTACTATTATATTTGCTGTGTACCATTTGGAGGACAGAGGCTTTTGTTTCGTTTGTACCAAGATTTGTTGGTGTGCAGGAAGGTAAGAATCTGGCATGTCCTCCTAGCGCTGAAATTCGCCGCTAAAGGAAGTTACAGTCATAATTCCTGAAAATTCGGAAAATTAAATTTTTACAAAATTTCGTCAAGAGGTAAGAGTATACCGTCAATAGTCAAAATATAGCACATAATTATAGGGCTTATTTTTGCATAATTTGGAATTTTCATTGTCTACTTTTATGATTCCTTCCTACTCTAATATATGGATTTATACAGGAATTCTATGAAACCTGCAATATGAAATTATTGGGCCACCAGGCTTATTTTTGCATGATTTTTGGGATTTTACTCTAATGTATGGGTTTATATAGGAATTCTATGAAACCTGCCTGTATTTTGATAGAAGAAGCAAATATTTGCTAAGAAGTAAAAATGTCATTTTCTCTAAAGTAAAAGCGTCTAGTACGCCATTCAATATTCAGCCGTCGTCCATTAAAGAATTTTCGCGTCCATAATCCAAATACCTAACTCAAATAACAGCATTAGATGTTTGAGTGCCTCAATAGTTTTCTGCTAAAATGCTAAACAGTACAATCTAAAAACAAGGGGAGATCACCAAGGTTTGACTGAAGATAATAGGATGCGAATCTGACCAACCATTCTTACAAGACAAATCACTCTGATTTCGCCTAGTCAGTTTCTCAGCGTTATTTATTAGCGATCTATAATTGAATGAAAATTTGGAGAACACATTATGCAATTCCAATATTCTTTTAAAACTGTACTCTTTAACATTTTCTTATTCTGTTCATTTTCATTTAAATATCCCTATTTTGGTAGATACGAAGAAACATGAGCAATCGGCATGAATTGGATTTCTCTGAAATCTCATTAACTCTGTATTTCCGAATATGCACTTCGTGATGCAATGGTGTAAATGTACTAATTGTTTGTAGGCCTACTTCCTAGTAATAATCCTACTTGTATAATCTACCTATTTAATTTATGTTGTGCGATTGAAGCTAATAGCGTGGATTTGTTCCTAATGTTAAACTAATTGTACCCACAGATCCGTGTGGACCCACTCTTGCAGCACTGAGGGCGCGTGGTGCACCTGGACTTCCGGACAGCCCTCATGTCCCTCAAAATTTCCCACCTCAGAGAGGATTTCAAATTCAACCACCAAGAGGAAATGTCCAGCCACCAACAGATTTCCCACCACCTCAAAGAGGAAATAATATTCAACCACCAATAGACAATTTCCCTCAACCACCAGGACACTATCCTCCCCCATCAATGTACAATGTCCCACATCCAGGAGGACATTTTCCTTCACCACCAATAGACAATGTCCCTTCACCGTCGGCAAATGTTCCACCTGAAAGAGGAATTCAAATTCAACCAACAAGAGGAAATGTCCAACCACCAACAGATTTCCCACCCCCTCAAAGAGGAAATAATATTCAACCACCAATAGACAATATCCCTCAACTACAAGAACATTTTCCTCCACCTCCAATAGAAAATGTCCCACAACAATCAGGACAGTTACTACAACTAACAGATAATGTCGCCCGAACAGTGAATATTCTACCATTGACAGTTAATGGAAGAGGCCCGAGAATACGTGTGAAGAGGCAGATGGCTGGACGTACGGGCTACGCCCAAAGGCAGCAACCCATAGTTTATGATTATGACCTGCCAGATTTCTATATGCCTGGGGCCGGTGGCGGAGTGGGACAGCCATATGGTTCAATGGGACAACCGTATGGTTCAATGGGACAACAATATGGTAGTGCTGGTGGTGGTATGGGACCGATGCAGGACGGGCCGGATATGCCTTATGGGGGTGGGGCTTACCCAGGACAGATGCCGTATGGTGGAATGCCCCCACTGGGATATGATGCCGACTATCCTATGGGTATGTATCCAGGACCAGCTCATCCTTATGGTTATGATCCACTAATGGCCGCGCTCTTGGATTTGGACTTACCCCCACAAACGATGTACACAGGTAATCAAGGGGCCTACAACCAATACGGAGGCGCTCCTTCATATGGATCTCCATACGGACCCAGTCCATATCAGGAACCATATATATCCCCGTACGGATCTAGCCCATCTCAGTATCCATTTGCTCCCAGACGCTATCCACAAACTCCATCTTGGCCCCCGCCCAATCAGCGGTACCCAGACCCATATGCGCTAGATCGAGTGCGTGATGTTTACTGGCCAAATCCCAGTACGCCGAGGAGAGCCCCAACACCAAATGCTCCACGATACGCACCGAGCCCAACTGGGTCATCAAATGCAAAATATGTAGTTGATATTCAAACCAATACTGGTGGAGATGTTCCAGGTCAAGCACAGCCCGTTTCTCTGCAAAATCAGCCCACTTATCTAGATTTGAGTGCAGGGTCTGCTGGATCAGTTAGTCCTGGAAAGTCTAATACTGCCACGCAGTCTGGCGGAGAGCCAGTGGCGACTACTGGTGTTGGCGCAATATCTGGCCAAGCTCATTCTGTTAATCACGAAACACAAGCAGCCGGTACAGCTTTGAATGCAGGACCTGTTGGCTCAGCAGATTCTGGAATGTTTAACAGCCTCATGCAAAAACTCGACCCTTCTATTTCAAATCCTGTGGCGGCTGTCGATGCAGGTCAAGCAAATGCTGTTGGGATTACAGATAATACGTTGACACATAATGTGAACAGTTCATCTAGGTCCAATCTGTCAGCTCAAGTAGGTTCAATCAGTGCAGTACATAATGCTCCTAGCACAGCAGCTCCAAATATAACCACGACGACCAACGATCCTATTACAACTACATCTCCTTCTCAAGCTGGACCAGGCCTCCCAATTGTTGAACCAGGAACAACTGGTTCCCATGGCCCCTACGGTTATCAAAATCAGGCAGCAGGCTCATCTAGATACGGATCAGCTGACCCGCCGAATCAATACCGAGATTCACTTCTAATGCGAAGTTTCTATAACATTCCTCCCAGTGGCGGCACAATCCCGTCTCCCACCTATCATGTACAAGTGCCAGACTCGAGGTACTCCCAAGGATACTATGATTTCTCCTCACCGACAGGAGGATCCCAAACTCTTGAAGCCCCTAATCCCTGGGATCCATATAATACACGCCAGGCAGGTACTCCATATGATCCGGTAAGTGGCTATCCACAATGGCAAGATCCATACCAGTCATACCAGTCACCCCAGACTCCACAATCCTATGAACCAGCTCAAAACTGTCATTGTGAAATTGCTGGCGAATGCTATCCTGGACCTACAGTCGCTGGGGCCAGGTACGGTACGCAATGCGACGCACGCCTCAACCTTGTTTGTTGTTGCACATGATTGGGATAATTTAGTGATAAATGGATAATGGATAAAAAATGGATAAAAGCTTGAAACCATCGCGTTTTTAACAAACGGACAATTTTGAAGTGATTTGCTATTGTCCTGCTGAGTGCCCGAGGCTAACAATGGTGGACGGTTCCAATACCAAAAAGATAACATTGTGATATATCTGATAGAATTTCTAATAAAAGAAGAAATATTTCGTAGGAAACATTTCCCAGCAACATCAAGTGATCAATGAACACGATCGACAGACAAGACAGTGATTTACATTACATCCAATGCAATTTCACTTTTATGAATTTTTCGAATCCCACCGTCAATTTATGCTCAAGTTCTCCAACAATTATTCTCTAGCCGGGAATGTCCCAACTTGTATATAAATCAGTCGAAATAAAGAATAGGCGAATTTCCAATCGGTCAGATTTAGAATATTTGCCGATGTCCACAAGATGGCACCACCGTCGATGGCAGGCACAGTGGCGCCGATAATCATCGTAGCATAGGAGCGTCGTGACGTTGTCATTATGATACCGCCTTTGTTGAATCAGCCTGAACGTATACATGATGTAACAGTCGTAATCTGTCTGACCTTCACGGCTATCATACCTGGTAGCCCTGGGCAAATAGTCCAGATATGATTGGTTTGGGAAATTTACTATTAGTTTCAGATTTCATCACAAGATCAAACACATTCTTTTACGAAATTAGAATTGTTATAATTTCTGCATAACTTACATAATTCCAAGAAATGCAAGTCTGTTTCAGAGAAAATTCAACTATTTTCGATATTGCACTAATCACGTTGTTGCTGAACGTTTAGTTGGGTTAAATATGTCAACATCCATTACTCTAGGGACAGGGAGAATTACCTTTAATCGTTTATCATTGTGTCAATAGTTTGTATAAAAGCTATTTCGGTAATTCCTGTGGCTTGTTTGACATCTATATGTATGGTAGATTATACTGGTACATATCAGGCAAATAACTTCATCATCATTCCAAGACACAACCTTCTGGACGATACAGTCTCAAATGGCAAAGCCTTTATCAGTTACAATAATAATTAACTAATTCAAAAGAGCGCTCTGTCAATGTATCTTGATAGAGAATGGATCCTAAATTAATAGTAATCAAACATCATGCGAGTGAGTCTCAAACAAGACAACATTATTTATTCATTCCAGTTGTTCATACTAAAATTACTGCGGAACTAATCGTTGGTATCTTTTTCAATTTTCTGCACTATTATATCAATTATGGATGCTGCCTCGATTTTGTGTTTCAAATAGGACAGTCTGTGTTCAGACATTTTTCCACTTTACTTGAAAGGCACTGTTCATGTTAAAAGTTTTCAGATAGGTTATAATCATGAATAAATACCCATGTGTAAATATGTCGTGTTGCAGATATATTGAGACGTGTCACATACAATACAATAATATCACCGGTGCATTCTATACGATTTAGGGTGTGAGATAAATATTAACTGGTCATAATGACTAACATATTGTCAATAATGTGGAAACTCATCTAATTAAATTATTGTTGATATGTTCGTGGCATTGTATGATAGCAAACAATGTATGATAAAATATATGTAAATAAAATGTTCAGTAAAAGAACATTTACGAATTTCATTGCATCTCTATATTTGTAATGATCTAAAAACTTGGATAGTCTGTAATAATGTCAGTCAAACAGCATGTCATATTATCAAACTAGATAGATAGTTATATATAAGCTATTCTGGAATTCATGAACCATGACTAAGAGCAGTCTTTTTCTGTACAAAGTAGCATGCCCTATATGTTTTACGTGATAGCATGACGAACTGTCCCGGAATGTTACCTTGACCAAGTTTGAACCTAAGTGGTTTTATTTATTCACCGTATAGCAGAATTCTCTGCCTCAGGTGGTATTGTTTGACAGACTTGAAAGCAGGATTGTCACTACCATTGTAGAAACCAATAAATTATCAAATATGGAGTATGAACATTATCTATCGGTTTATTGACGATAAGTGCACCTACAAAGCTACTATAAAGATGTTTTCATTGCTTTTCTGAGAGGTTCGTTTTGATACCTGAATATGCCCATACCACAACCGCAAAACTGCGTGCTAAAATGTCAAATAGCCAGTCAAGTCAAATCATGTCAAATGATTTACGAGATTTTAATAGTTCTTAAAATATATAAATGTAACATTAATGTTCACCACACTGTTCACTCAGACTCGTGTCTGAGTTATTTGATAACTGACGTGAAATCTTTTACGGATCGCGATCGTCGAATGAATGTCACACATGGCGCGTGTATTTGTATAGAGGATGGTATTTAAACAAAATCGGGCACACGAAATAGGGTAGAAAGTGCTGCTGATGCGTGGGCAAAGATGCCCCTGGCTTTAGTCGTAATTTGAAAACGGTCCTTGGGTGACGTCAGCTGACTGGCGAAATTCTGGGGCCAGAAAGGTATATATCTGATAAATTTCACCTAAAGGTCAATTTCGTGCAACAGCAAAGTCCCGAATAATTAATACTCCTATGTAAGCATGCATAAATATATCCGATGTTGATTGAGGAGTTAAAGTCGTCTGTGCCATGGTAACCTTAATATAAACCTTAAACACTCTTTGTAAAGGGACTACAATATGAAGCGCAAAGAAATATCAATCTCATAGCCGACCGAAAGAGATAATGCTTAGCACAACTGAACAGTACGTATTTGAGTGATCGAAATGAGAAAGGTGGAACCTACAGTACTCGCTGGTTGTTTGAATCTTGCCAAAGGCAAGCATGCCGATGCTATCTGCCCTATCGACTGAAATACCCTTCCCCAAGCAAAACAAACATTGAGAGGTAAGTAGTAGTGTTAGGCTAAATTGAGTCAGTTTTCACCCGGATGTAGAGGTCATTTGGGGAGGATTTGAGGAGGAGAGGTCAAGTGCACTATAGTTCCGGCAGAATGACCAAAAAGCTACCTCCAACACAGGAGAGTTCCAATTGTTGCAAGGAATGTATTCCTCCGCGGTGATGCGGTCCTGGCGGTGATGCGGTCGCGGAAAAAAGCTTCCGCGGAGAAAAAGTAGTCCCTAGATAAAATGGTCCGATTGGGTCGAGTGAGGTATCAAAGTGAAGCATTCGTGAAGGGGCATCTGATGGGCTGGGTGTGGGGTTGAAATATCGGCATTCTGCGCCTGCGCGGTGGCCCAAGGGTATGAAAATAGCCGTTTTGGAGCTAGGGGAGTCCCTAATGGTCCAATGGGGTCGAGTGAGGTATCAAAGTGAAGCATTCGTGAAGGGGCATCCAGTCATGGGTGGGTGCATGTAAAATTTTTCCTGAAAAAAAAAAAAACGGAACACGGACTTTATCGAAAAATCCGGGAAAATGCCTATATGGAGTATGGGGGGTATAGGACCATCCTGGGAAACCTACTTTTCGACATTTGCGGTATGGTTGTTTGGATTTGTTTTCTTAGTCTCGTCATTTAGAACATGATAGGAAGTGTCCCGGCACGAATCGGTGAAATTTTCGAAAAAAGTCACCGAGACCCATATAGACCCATATAGTCCCATACTGGGGTATAGGACCAATGTTTGTCCCACTGGGAAACCTACTTCTAGACATTTGCGGTATGGTTGTTTGGATTTGTTTTCTTAGTCTCGTCAAGACAAACATGATAGGAAGTGTCCCGGCACGAAACGGTGAAATTTTTGAAAAAAGTCACCGAGGCCTGGGTAGGCCCATAGGCCTATACTGCATGGCTATGGGTGTATAGGTCCATACGGGGTGGACATGTTGGAGTCTAGGTGAGTCCCTGGTGGTCCAATGGTGTCATATGAGGTCTTATTTTGAAGCTCTCATGCAGGAGCACTTGACTACACTAATGGTTCGTCCGTTGTCAATAGTCTGCGCATGCGCAGCCTGGCCGTAGTATAGAAAGCAGGCATTTT
Source organism: Hanleya hanleyi (assembly GCA_036873755.1). Taxonomy (NCBI): domain Eukaryota; kingdom Metazoa; phylum Mollusca; class Polyplacophora; order Lepidopleurida; family Hanleyidae; genus Hanleya; species Hanleya hanleyi. The sequence goes on from JAVTVY010021908.1 coordinate 51,768, forward strand.
TGGGGGTGTGTGTGGGTGTGTTTGGGTTAGAGATGGGCTATTCACGGTTCGAATGGGTCGTGTGAGGTATCCATGTGAAGCCTATGTAATGGAGCATCTGATGGCGTGGATGTGGGATAGAAATAGGGTCATTCTGCGCATGCACGGTAGCCAAAGGGTATGGACATAGACGTTTTTGGGGTCTAGGTGGGCTCCTCATGGGCCGCTGGGATCGAGTGAGGTATCCATGTGAAGCCTAGGTGAGGGGGCTAGACTAGGGTGTCGTTTCCATTCTGCTGCGCAGGTCACGTGGGTTGTGACGTGACTTCCGGTTTGGGTGAATGTGGCGTGACCTTTGGACATGTCTAGACTTGTCTGTGTCTGTCATGTACTGGGGTTTTTCCCCACAATGGCGTTCACGTGGTTTGGTGGATCTGCGCAAGTGTGTGTGTGACGTCACTTCCGGTTTTTCAGAATGCTCAAACACTACCTCCAACTTTCCCGGCCCCGGCCCGGCCCCCCAGCGCGCACGCGCGGGTTCTCCGGCCGCAGCGCGCGCGCGCGGGTTCTCCGGAAGTGCGCGTCATCACCGGCAGTGCGCGGATGCATGTCAGGCCAAAAGGTCACATCCAGGTCAAACGGTCTCCCTTTCGGCAAGGTTCGGAGGGGACAATGTTGCGGCATCGATATATACAGAGCTTGAACCCCAAAAAGGGGATTGTAAATGAACGTGGGAAGGATGGGCAGTTCCATTTGGACCAATCAGCGGTCGAGAAAAAGAGCCAATGAGCGATCGAGAAAAGAACCAATGGACGGGTACTAGGTACACGTCTACGCCTACATCCGGGTACTTGTCGCCTACGTCCGCGCCTACATCCGGGTTCTTCTGGGGTTTCCCAGTGGGTTTTTCCCCGTCTTCCATCTCGGTACTGTGGTTTTACATCCGGGTTCTCATCTTACATCCGGGTTTTTCCATATTTAAAAATACATAGAACTTATAGTAATAAACTTAATCTATACGTGTTGGACGAGTCTTCACTCACCTTCTTCCTTTACACGCACCTCAATGAAATGCCCGCTCCAAACCTAGACCAAAACACGTACTTGGTCTGTGGGCTGATTTCATTGGCTCTCTATTTTACTATAGTGCTCTTGCATTCTAACATTGATGGGTTACATTTTGGCCCCATCCTACACCACTGATTTCAGTTTGACTGAATCTCCACATTGGGCATTTATGCATTATGAATAAAACACACAAGACAGGGTTTTTTGGTGAGATCTCATTTTTTTATTCAGTGAACAACAACAACGTGAGAACAACCACGTGAAAACTGAAGCCCAGAACAAGGGGCTTGTACATTGAAAGAACTGAAGCCCAGAACAGGGGGGCTTGTACATTCAAAGAACTGAAGCCCAGAACAGGGGGGCTTGTAAACTTAAGCCCAGAACAACGGGCTTGTGTACATTGAAAGAACTTAAGCCCAGAACGGGGCTTGTACATTGAAATGATGGGCGGCCCAGTCATATACGAGTACATCGCGGTCCTCGGCCTTGGAGTACTCGTCAAACATCTGTACGATGGTAGATAAGCAATATTGTCCGCACACGCTACTGGCCAGGCTTTGCAACGTTTGACTGTTCCAACACCACGTCTCTGTGCCTTGATCCATGAAGTCTGTTAAATCGGGATGGAGGGGTGGCAGGCCGTACGGGTCAAAGTATTCGCCCTGCTGTTCTGTCAAGTACACGCCCACCCAATGTTCACCGGGCCGATCCATCGGGTCCGTGTTGAGAACGTAAGCAGCAGGATACATACGGTCTAATGGGAACACATCTCGGGCGAACACCCCTTGAAACACCATACGTGTCTCTGGGTCATTCTCCAGCACGGTGGTTATCTGGTCTGTATCCATGTTAGGTGGAGAATTCACACAGCACGTTGCGCGCCTTGTCCACTTGAATGATGGTGTCAAACTCGGCGTAGCAGATCACATTGACGGTGCTCCGGAGGGCTCGTTGAAAGTGGATTTCCAACCGTAAATTGCCTTGCCTGGCGAGGGCCAGCTGATGGTCGTTCTCTAAGGTAGGGGTCAAATCGAAACAGAACAACGTGTATCCGTTCCCGTAGTCCTCCCGACTGATGAAATTCCCTTCGTCCTGGTTGATTTGACCGGTGGCTGTAAACAGGCTCTGATAGGCTCGAATGAAATTCGCGCGCCCAAAGTTCGGTGTTAAGGCCGTGGCTGGCACCTGTTGTCCATCCACATGCAGGGCCACAAAATTGATGCCGAAATGTTTAAAGTCAAACGGATTCTCTGGGTAGGCTCCGCTGAAACTGGTATTTTCCACACAGGCCAGGATCAATCGCTTGGGTAGTTCCCCCAGGAACAGGTTGTCTTTGTTGGCGCTCATATTTCCAGCAGACACAGAGAACACTTTGGTTTGTACACGTCGGATAGGGTACTGGGCTGGTTTTGTTTCCAAGGCTTTCATGTGTCCCAATTGAACGGCTGGATTCGGTTTCACTTTTCGCACATACAGGACTGCGTCTTCGATGACAATCTTATAGTCAGCTGCATGCGCCTCTACGTTAGTGGCCATCAAGGCGAAGGTCGGAGGCGCTCGTATCAGTCGGATTTTGATGGGGATCTTGTTCAAGAGGTATCAGTCTTGCATGAACATGTCTGCGTGCAGTCGACCTATGAGATCCACCGCGACGCCGTTCGCGGTCAAAGCCTTCCGTTTGCTATATCCCGTATTGTCGTTCTCTGCGCCCATGTGCTCGGCTTTGTCCTGGTAGAATAAAGCGGCTGTCAATTGAGATTGTTTAGCCTCTCGCCCATGCGACAGCAGCGTCTCGATGTAGGCTCGATAGGGGTACGTGTTGGTCGAGTCACTGATGAGTTTGTCGCTGAGAAATATATCCACCTGTTGAAACATCGAGTGCAGCCAGAGATTCGTCGGGCCCACCGTTGCTTGGTCGGCGATTCTGGTGCCATCTCCATTGACGATCTTGGCTTTCACATACAAGTATATATGGGCTAAATCCACATAGGTCGTATCCGCATTACTGATGGTGAACTCGATGGGCCCTGTTGCGTTGATGCTGGGCAGCGGGAGATGCTCCACCCATAATCCTTGTTCGGCACTGGTCTGTGTGGGCGGGACGGTCCACAAATCAAATTCACTGTTGGTGGAGGGGCAGGACTCGGCGTGGATCAAGGACATGTTTTAAGAAAAGATATCCCGGGTCTTCGATGTGCGTCGTCGCTGGGTCGGTCGTCGACTGGTGCGTGGTCTCGGTGGGGCAGCTCTTTTATTCCCTACGGTGCGTTGTGCTTTGGCCACCAAGACGCCTCCCGCTTCTTTGGCCCGCCGTTTCAAGGCTTCTTTGGGTGCCGTACCCCCAAGACATCACCGGCCACTTGCAGTCCACTGCGTACCGCTTGTTTGCCGATTGCTTTCACCCCACGCGTCACCAAGGGCAGGAACGTTTTGACGAGTATGTTCCCCAGTCCATGTCCACGTTGCATGCGTGCACCACTAAAAACCGGAAAGCCACCCCCGGCCTGTTGGGCATAATAGTCCATATAGCTGCGTGCATCGCACTCGTAAGGTACTTTCATTATGCAAAGTGGGGAGCACGTGCTTGTCGAAAATGAAGTGTCAGCACCACTTTCCCGCGTTCGAATGCCACCGGTCGTCCCGTGTCATCTCTTATATCCACCGTGATCGTGTTGATGTGGGTTTGTCGTACGGGCAGGTAGAGCATGTGGGTGAAACTGTGGGTGACTTGATCTCCATACAACTTTTTAATGGGCACCACCCGTAACAGAGGTGTGTTGATATCGCCCACGATGTGGTTGTCCACCACGTCCGAGTAGACATAGAGTCCGTGCATACCCGACTTCATATCCATCGGGATCTCGCCTTGGTGGGCGGTGGGACCAGCGAACGTCCGTAGATCGAAGACCAGCATTTGCTGTAGGATAGGACTCAGTACGACACTCGCGTTGGCGCTGACGATAAGCTCTGCCTTGTCGTTTTGTGCGTTGTAATCGAAGTTAACGTGATTCTTGAAGGGATAGGCTTTGATGGGTTTTGAAGTCTTTGTGACCTCCCGTAGAGCCTTATAATGCAACAGTCTTGACAGCCCACCCATGAACTCCTTGGGAGTATCGTATTGGCCTTCGGGGAGGGTGAGTCGGGTGTCTTTTCCTTCGTAGGTCACGTCGTACCACACTCCATTGGCTCGCACGTTGTACCACGAGTAAGGGTATTGGATATCCACGAGGCCACATTCCCATCGTCCAGGTAAATGCAACGGTTGCGGTAACTGGGTCACGTACTTGGCCACGGTGTTGTCAGGAAACACATCCAGCGAACTGTTACTGGGTAGGGTGAGGTAAAACATGGCGACTGAGCTGTCCTGCTGCTGCTGTTGGTTTTAATAGGTGTTCCAGGCCTTGGGTGGTTGTGTCCGGCGTCGTGTTCGTCGCTTTGACTTGCTACGTGTCACGGCTCTGGAGATGTGGGGTGTCCTGATCAAGGATGGTTTTTTAAAGGTTTGAAAAGAAGGTGCCCGTTGTGGTGGTGGAGTTTTGGGGGGTGACTCCGGTTCCCAGTCGGATTCCCAAGAAGGTTGTGGTGAGAGTCGTGGTGCACGAGTCGGTGATTGCATAAAGGCCCAGCGGTGGGGGTTCCCCACCAATTCCTGTGGTACATGCATGTCTTTCAAGCCTTGAGCAAAGACCTCCCATCCTCGAGGATCCGTGTGCGATCTGCGTTGACGCATCAGGTCATTCACTAAATCCGTCATGTAGGTGCCGGGGACCACCTGATTCTGTACCAGGAGTTCGCCTTTATCATTCCAAGTCATGTTAGGATTCTGTTTCATCCGTTGTAATACCAGGCCAGCTTGTTTCTTGAACGATGCAGGTACACTCTTCAGCACTTCGTCTTCCACCCACTGTGGGGCTGTGGGTGCTACCCCTGGTAATGGCGGCCGTTGGAGCGGTGCTGAGGTCGGCGGTGTGTCACGTGGTGGTGGTGGTGGTGGGGTAGAGAGGGTTTTGTATTGGTCCATGAACGTCATGTACCGTTGAAGCGTCTCATTGTACCGTTGTACTTTCTCACTGTCGCTTAACCCCGGTCTCTGTAAGATCTGTTGCATCTCTCCATCGAAGGTGTTTATGGTCTTCACCGTAGGTGGGACAGGGTAGGGCGATTGGAGGTTTTGAAGGAACCGTGGTTCGACGAGGACCATTTTTTCGTGTGGTTCATTGTCGGCCGAAGAGTCCACCCAATACTGGACCCAACACGGAAGCGGCCAACGGTGCTAAGATGGCCCCGAGAAAGCCGCCTTTCTGTAACACCTTTATCTTTTGTGTTTGAGGGACCCGCTTCTGGACTAGGGTTCGGAGACCTGTCTTATGCTTGGCCAACTTGGTCTTCTGAGCCGGAGTCAGTGGAACGTTTCCTTTTAACAGGTTGTACCCGATCTCGCACAGACAGCGTACAAGGTCGGGGTCCGCACCGCGTACAATGGTTCGGACCAACTCGGGTGGGGCCGTCTTCAATACACGGAGCGTGGGAGCGTGCTTCCGTACTCGCGCAGACATCATGTACAACTAATGCCAGAACCCACAACTCTGCTCTTTTTATCTACCTCAGAGACAAAGTCAACCATGCTGTGGTATTCATTCTTTTTATTATCTCCATCATCAAACACACACACTCCAGCTGGGGGCGCCACTGTGGGTGTGTTTACATTATTTTTGCAAGTACACGTGGTGGGTCTCTCCGGGAAAGATGCCGGTCCGTAGTCGAAGGTGGTCGGGGTGGCTTGCTTGAGGTCGAAGAGCATATACCCGTGCTGAGGGGTTGTGGCATCTTTAAAGCCTTCCAACGCAAACGGTGTGCGGCCGGGATATATCTGTCTCGCCAGGTGCAGCAGTTGAGTGGTATCTCTCGGGTTTTTGAAGACCACCAGGTAGTGGGCATTTAAGCTAATGCTCCGATGTTCTTTGTTTTTACTGAACAGATTCTGCACAATGTAGATGATGCTGAGCCGTCGATGGTGGCTGCCTTTGGTAAAGAGTTGGGTGACCCGCGCATCCATCTCCGCCATGAGATCATCCAGAACCACCAAAGGTGTCGGGTTCCAAATCGGCCAGGTTGGGTAGGCCTTCCACGAACGTGATGTGGGGCATTGCTGCATATGCTGCCTGCCATTCTCCATAACACCACACGACTCGGGCAATGGGTGGGGTGATCATGCTGTCGGCGTGTTGAAGTAGCTTCCGGACGAAGTGCGTTTTGCCGGAGCCCGTCGGTCCTGCGATGAGACACGTGAAGGGATGCTGCCACCGAGGGTCCATGGTTCGAGGTGTATCCGTTGTCGTGGTAACCCGCTCTTGTAAATTTCGTACGAGTGAACTGGAGTGGTGGGTACAACGTCGGTCGTCGTTGTCTGTTGACTGCGAGTGATGATGGGGGTGGGTACAACGTCGGTCGTCGTTGTCTGTTCACTGTGAGGGATGAAATCCGGTGGGTTTCAGACGTATTGGGTGTACTTGGTGTAGATGTTGAGCTTGGTGTGGAGCTCGACGTGGCTTGTACACGGGGTGTGGTGGTGACTGGGCTCGATACGGGGTTGACTGGTGCTATCTGTAGACTGGTTTCACTGGTGGCTGGTGTTCTCAGTTGGTTAAGTAGCGTGCTGACATAGGCTACGTCGTAAAACACACCTCCGTACAACACACTCAGCAGGGTTAGCAATATCACCACAAAGCCCACTTGCGCTTTGCGCGTTTTGGGAGACGCTGTGTTCAGAGGCAGCTGCTGTTTGTCCATAGCACTGTGGTCGGACGTGGAATGAAGGATGACGGCAGTGGTGTCTGGCTTTATAGTCGTTTCACCTGGTTGGCAGCGACCCAGGAATTGAAGGAACTGGGCCAGCCTTGCCATTTGACGAAATTAAACAGTTTGCCACGTCGACGTTCCGTTTTCAAAATCTGCTCCACCGTGTAGTAGTCTTGCTGTGTTTTTACGACAGGCTGTAATTCCATCTCGTAAAACGTCCCTAGCAACGGTTCCCCTTGAAGATCTTGCAGTTCATAGACTCGCTGCTGTTGGGGTAGGCGCCGTTTAATCAGGAAGTGCTCATCGCTCCAGTTGGGCAAGTAACTTTTCTCAAATTGACCTTTGACTTTACTGATCCGTACAGGGTCCCCGACCTTGTACACCGCCTTCGGCGTTCGCTGCGATGGCCTGGGGTACAAGACACGCCGGACTTGGGCTTCATTGCGTTGGGTCACGGTAATGGGGGCTCTCTCTATACTCCGATGATAGGCTCGATTGTAACCCCTCACAAGTTTCAGGAGAACATCGATGTACCGCCTTGTATTCTTATAGGTGAAATATTTATACATGCGGCCTTTGAATGTCCTGTTGAACCTTTCCACCACGGAAGCCTTGGTCTCGTTGTACGTGTGGAAGAAAAACACCTTCTGGGCTTTCAGAAACTGTTGGAACGGTCTGTTGAGGAATTCCGTGCCTTCGTCGGTTTGCAAATACAAAGGTTTGCGCCCGGTCTTGAAGATATCTTTGAACGCCGCTATGAGATACGCCCCCGTTTTCGTCCGGATGGGTACCACCCACGCATACTTGGATAGGATATCGATGTACGTCAAGATATACCGATTCCCATCGTTGTGTTTGGCAAAGGCGCTCATATCGACCAAATCCGCTTGCCACTGGGCAACTATTCCTCCCACGATGACCCGGTTCCGTAGAAAATGGCGACGGACAGATCGACGTAAGGTATAGGTGTCTTGTTTTCTTAACCAATCTCGGACTTGGGCACGTTGTATCCCCTGGGGTTTGGCCGCTCGATAGAGAGCCGACAATGCACTATAGGCCACCGGACTGTCGGGACTGTAGTATAAGTTATCCAACACCTTCTCCCAGCTCTTCATGGTGACAAATGATGATGGACCCTGGCTCTATCGTTTATTTATAACGGGTATATCTTGGGCCGGAGTTTCTTTCTGATTTTCTTCGTAGGCTTCTGCCAGCACAGTGTCCATGGTAAATGACCAGTCCAACTCGTCTGATGACCGCTTGATAAGCACTTGATCCACATCTACCACGGCATCTTCCAATGCAGACCATAGATCAGGGTGAAGGGTAAAATGCACTGTACCCCCATCTAGCCGAGCCAATTGAGCAAAGAAAGGGCCGCGTCGGATGTACACATCGTGACACAAGTGGATGAGGTCGCCGTCCAGTTCACCAGACAGCACCCGTTTGAATTTGGTCCAGCCCTCTCGGGACAGACGAATGTGGGCCGGGCACGGTTGTGTAGGGTCCGCATCACAGATGTCTCCCACCTCCTCCATGATATCGACCATATCCGCATACACGTGCAGGAAAACCTCGGGGGTCAAGCTGAGATACGCCAGTATTATATGCTCCGTCATGGTCAGTACGTGAATGGTACCAGATTTGACTGTCTCTCGTATTTATAGGGAGAACCCCGTGAGATGAAAGACTGAGTCTAGCCGGGTAATCAATGGCATCGTCGTCGGGTTCATGGCTAGACAGTTGTTCTAGGGTGAAGCTTCGCGTAGGGTCTTGGTAGCGGCCCAGGCGTGGGAAGAAGGGTCCACGGTATACGTAGATGGCATTGTCTATGTGGATGAGGTGTCCATCGAGCTCGCCGCTCAACACCCGTTTAAATTTGGTCCAGCCGTCACGGTGTAGCGTAACCGTATTCATTACGGTCTCAGCGGGCGACCAGCAAACATCTCCACGGTCTTCCACGAGGGTGACTTTATCTTCATAGACGTGTAACCCCACCCGGGGTATAAGGGGAAGGATGGCTCGTAGGACGGGTGACATGCTTGCTCCAATGACGATCGTTGAATGACACACACTCTGTCTGACCCTCGTATTTATAGTCAAATGCCACTGTCAATACCACAGCGCCAGGGTCAATAGGGCACAGACTATTGTGAGGCCAACCAGCCGTCGCTGGTTCCGGCGTGAGCGCTCGTGGTCCATAGCCCGAGCATCAAGGATGGCTGTCATAGTCCAGTAGTGGTGAGTGATGGCATACCTCTCCATCGAGTGCACTCTGTCGAGGACCGCTTCTGTGAACTCGTTGAGGATCTGGCGTCGCCCCTCGTTGTCGTAGCCATCTGCAAAGATGGACCGGACCACTGCTCGGTAACCCGTGAGTGAATTAACGGTGGCATGCTGTAAAATGCGAGTCGCATAGGGCTGGATCTCCGCCATGGCTCTGCAACCGTAGAAATGAAGGTGTAGGATCCAGAGGGACGTGTTTTATAGACCATGTCACACATGCGCGCCTAGCTCTACGGGTGTAGTCCGTGATATGTACTATTCTGATGGGTTAGTCCACAAAAGAGAGCAACAACAACACAGATTACAGGTCAATCCTTTTATTATGCGTGAATAACCTGTGAACATCATAGGAATGCATGTAATAACCTGTCTGTGGGGTTTTTCCACAATGGCGTTCACCTTCGTGTCTTTTCGGTAAAGTCCGTGTCTTTTCGGTAAAGTCCGTGTCTTTTCGGTAAAGTCCGTGTCTTTTCGGATCGGTGACGTCCGTGTCTATCATCCGGGCACTTAGATAGATTAAATAGATTACCAGCTAGCGTGCTATAAAAGGGAAGCGGCCTTGCCGTTTCATCAGACACTCTGTCAACCACCAAGATGTTCACTTGCACAACTTGCCAGAAGCAGATTACTCGTCTAGATAATTTACGACGCCACGAGGCCTCCACCCACAACGATGCACGGTATACTTGTATAACCTGCGCAGGGTCATTTAATCGGGAGGATCAGTTACTGCGCTACGAACGTTCAATTCATGGGCCATCCAAGCGTCCATGCGAGGATTGTGGTCAACGCTTCAAACGACGCAGTCAGTTGCTGCGACACCAACGGTTGATTCATGCCCCGGTACCATGACATGAGCGACAACTTCCTACTGAAGAGGAGCCGCGGAAGGTCAGACCCAGTGAAGATAAGCCCGGGGAGACGAACGCCACTGGTGATGCGATGAAGGAGAGCCCGCCTATACCCACAGTTCAGAAGAGCCTGGATATCCAGCCGGACCCCAGCGTTACGGTTTCGAGTCATACGCCTGACAACATCGAACATTTTCTGGGCGATTCCACCAAGATGTTCACTTGCACAACTTGCCAGAAGCAGTTTACTCGTCTAGATAATTTACGACGCCACGAGGCCTCCACCCACAACGATGCACGGTATACTTGTATAACCTGTGCACGGTCATTTAATCGGGAGGATCAGTTACTGCGCCACGAACGTTCAATTGATGGGCCACCCAAGCGTCCATGCGAGGATTGTGGTCAACTCTTCAAACGACGCAGTCAGTTGCTGCGACACCAACGGTTGATTCATGCCCCGGTACCATGGCATGAGCGACAACTTCCTACTGAAGAGGAGCCGCGGAAGGTAAGACCCAGTGAAGATAAGCCCGGGGAGACAAACGCCACTGGTGATGCGATGAAGGAGAGCCCGCCTATACCCACAGTTCAGAAGAGCCTGGATATCCAGCCGGACCCCAGCGTTACAGTTTCGAGTCATACGCCTGACAACATCGAACATTTTCTGGGCGATCTCTTACAGGACAACCATCCAGTGAGTGACATCGATCGGCGCCATTGGTCCATGACACGGCACTGTTTCCACCCTCATGGCCCTATTCAAGATATTTACAATTTTCCACTGACCAAACGCACCCGTCTACGCAGCTACGTGGAAGCCATCTTCAAAGATCAAACTACGGCCTTCAAATTGAATGTCGCTTTCGGGTACATCTTACGTCACAAAAGACGGGCCAGTTACGGTATTATTATCCCGGCAATAATACCTATGTGTCTGACCAGCCGTTCACCATTATTAACCGGAGGTCACTAGAGACGATGCTGGAGATACTGGACACCGTGGATGCCTTGAGATGGGCACATCGTCAACGCCCCAACATACAATGGGTGGTAGAGAAGGTAACCAATGTCACGTTTTTCCTTACCAAGCTGACCGACCACCGCCATCGGTTGAATGCGTCACCCGCGCACTGATGAATACCATAACATGCCGCACATACTCTCTATGTCTACATGCTGATCGTTGACTTGAGCTCAGTAAACACTTGTACCTAATGTGACGGTGCGTTAAATAATAAAACATGGTGTTTGATATTTCAATTTGTTTTGCTGTGAACATACTAAACATACCCAGGGCGGCTCCCCCAGCCTGGGTATGATGTAACATTGGGGGTAATAAACTATATAAACATTGCTGAACTTGTTGTTATTCACGACAACCGCTATCCGATTGTATAATACAGAATAAATAACGTATACGACTCCATCGGACCCATAGTGACCACTGTCGGCGCCAAAATGTCTATTTTCATACCCTTGGGCCACCGCGCATGCGCAGAATGCCGATATTGCAACCCCACACCCAGCCCATCAGATGCCCCTTCACATAGGCTTCACATGGATACCTCATACAACTCCATCGGCCCATTAGGGACTCCCCTAGATCCCAAAACGTCTATTTTCATACCCTTGGGCCACCGCGCATGCGCAGAATGCCGATATTTCAACCCCACACCCAGCCCATCAGATGCCCCTTCACGAATGCTTCACTTTGATACCTCACTCGACCCCATTGGACCATTAGGGCTCCCCTAGCTCCAAAACGGCTATTTTCATACCCTTGGGCCACCGCGCATGCGCAGAATGCCGATATTTCAACCCCACACCCAGCCCATCAGATGCCCCTTCACGAATGCTTCACTTTGATACCTCACTCGACCCCATCGGACCATTTTATCTAGGGACTACTTTTTCTCCGCGGAAGCTTTTTTCCGCGACCGCATCACCGCCAGGACCGCATCACCGCGGAGGAATACATTCCCTGCAACAATTGGAACTCTCCTGTGTTGGAGGTAGCTTTTTGGTCATTCTGCCGGAACTATAGTGCACTTGACCTCTCCTCCTCAAATCCTCCCCAAATGACCTCTACATCCGGGTGAAAACTGACTCAATTTAGCCTAACGCTACTACTGAGGTACCATGGTGCAAGACTTTCTTACAGACCTACAAAGTAAATTCGTTATTGTTCCAGCAAACATGGTCCTAAATAATGTAACATCTATAGGCTAATATTACTATTACCAGGTGCTAGTTAAGGATTGGAATATAGCTATTCCACATGCTTCTGTATCGACTTAGTCCTCCACTCGAATTACTTTTCAATTCAAACAAACACAGGTAGTTTCTCAGGAAAAAGGTATTTCCCCTACTATCCCTGATACCGATATACCAATCTTATACCGGATTCCCAAAATACATAAAACACCATATATATCTAGATTTACGGCTGGTTCCAGAAGTTGTACAACTAAAACTATGTCCACAGTAGTATATAAAGAGCATCTGGGGTTCGATTTAGGGGCAGTTAACGCGTTTGAACAATTCGTGGTTATCTCCCCTGATTCGTACATTTCTGCCCCTAAATCGGACCCCAGATACCCTTTTACTATTTATCAATGTTAATTGTTATCGCACCGGTCATGTCCGAGAATCTCCGGCAATGTCCGGCCATCTCCGGGAATATAATGGTCGACAAGCCTTTATCCGCCCTTCCAAAGCATCAAGAGGCAGCTACGGCCAGGGCAATGCGACCCCAGATACGCTTTCAAAGAGAGGCGTCTCCGTGCCCTTTCGGAACTTGGAACATTTCCGCGAACCGGTTAACTACGGTATTCAAAAGAACCAAAATCACATCATTGTAGGAAAAAAACACATTTTATTTTATAACAGAGAACACAACATATATACAACAGTTATTTCCCCTTATTATAATATCAACATCAGAAGTCCAGTGCGATACCTGCAGTGTAAGTCCACCTATACTTTAGCATTGATAGGGGTATCCAGCACTCTAAATATCCAGATACGTTGTAGTCACACCATCTGGGAGAAATTTGCGTCCCCAAAATGAGTGAGAGTGATGCGGAGGTGACGTCACGATGACGTCACGGATGACGTCACATCCGGTGAGATCACTTCCGGGTCAAAGAGTACTCTTCCGGTTGAAGAGTACCCGGATGTTGAAGGTCAGTACAAATCATCCACGCATACGTCTAAGGTCTAAGAACAAATTGGAACTCTTCTGTGTTCGAAGTGACGTCACACCACTTGCGCAGACCACCAGGAGACGCCACCAAACCACGTGACCTGCGCACACAGACCTGCGCACTTCCGGGGTTCTTTTCAACGCATGCGCAGTGAACCGCCAGAAGGTCAATATGCGGTCTATATACTACTGTACGTAAACTTGATTTTCCACTCTGTCTGCAGTCGAAACATACTGGCCTGGTCATTTGAATATCCTGGGTTCAGTGATTGACAAGAAAGATTATTATACCTCACTGTTGAGACACCATCACGTGATATTCCGCAATTGCCGATGTCTTATGGAAAAACAGCTCGTCAATGTGATTACAAGCATCTAGTCCGTCATTCATAATTCAGCCGTCGTCTATTAAATAATATCCGCGTCTATAATCCAAATTACAACACATATAAGGGAAGTGGGAAGAGCTGCCGACATACTGACTGCGTCATATGACTTCACAGAATAGTCTTCTGGTAAACCTATTCTAAAGCACATACCAAGAATCTAACGATTCGTGATATGTGTTGTATCTCAGGTACGCTTTTATTGTACCTGTTCATGTGGCAACTTGGATGATATGACCACACGGCCCCTAGCACCGGCATAAGCGGTATTAGATACAAATCTAGAGAGCTATGGTGGAAATGCTCTGACAACTCGTATACTGGTAATTGGTGAGCTGTTTCGCTGTGACAACTCGTACATTGGAGATTGGTGAGCTGTATCGTCGTCAGATGTAAATGACGGCAATTAACACGAAAGACTAGTCTGTAAGGCCCGATGTCGACACAGCATCAACTTCCCACAAATGCCAACATATATCAAAGACCAAAAGATCTGTACAGGGGGCGGGCCTCGGGGACGAAACGTCCACCAGCAGAATCTCGCCATATACAGGTAAAAATTACAACACATATAAGACCTATTCCATACTCCATATAACAGTATTAGCACCAAATTCAAAAAGACAATCATAGTATACATAAACATAGGCTAGTTTCCTGCAACAGAGAAGCGGTCAACAGTTTTCACTAATGCCGACAACACATCATGATGTTTCAAAAATATAAAATCCGTATCGCTGATCAGTATTCTTAATCCATAATAATCGTTGTGAATTCGTCATCTAGAGAATGATGTATCTTAGTCACGCTTTGATTGTGACTGTTCATATGAGCACCACAAGGATCTTGAAGTACATGGGTTCATACGGCCCCTAGCCCCGGGTTAAGCGGAATCCCACGATCTCGCGCCGATATCACACGATCACGCGCTGACGTCACACGGCAGAGGCAATGTCACACGGTCTAGCGCAGTTATCGCCCGTGAACAGACTCTTTCGTAGCATTGTCGTCTGTTGTACTGTCATTCCGCTGTAATCACGATGGCGTGTACAAACGGAAAGCGTTTTACGTTACCAACTGATGAAGATTTGGCCGAAATCATGGATAAAAAAGGTATTTTATTTTATTTTGGAATCGTGGAACATCATCTTCTCGAGCTGACAAATCGTGATATCACACCTCACAGCATGCAATATCTGTATATTATCAGGAGGTGAAACATTGACGACAATACAAAATAGAGTACATTTTCATCTAACAGTATGTAGCTGAATCATAGGGCGTGGCAAACCGATCTTTTTGGCCTGGATTCATTAAAAGAAGAATAGAAAGTAAGAGAGGCGAAAAGATGTAGTGATTTTGAAGAAGACCGGTGGCGGTAAATCCCTGATGTGTCAAGAGTTGTCCACGGTTGAGATAGGACAGGATCCCGTTGTATTTGTGGTGGCTCCTCTATTATCGATTATGAAAGAACAAACTGATGATCACTACCTGCTCGAGTTTCTTACCACATTTCTTGCGAATAAATTCGCTGGTTAGCTAAAAAGCGGATTCATCAACAAAACTTGCTCGAAATGAGTCTTGGCATTCTTGTTGTCAATATTTCTTCGACTTACAAGTTCGGATATATGTATTTTTCGCAAAGAGAACACTGCAACATTTTCAACAAATTTATACGTCTACTCCTGTCATCTGCGTATGCCCATGCGCGGGTAGTCAACTTGTTCTCAAGCAACCAGTGAGTGTACAGGCTGAGAGCTGACTGGTATAATCTGATCTGTCTCATTCGTATTCATTTAATATCATACCTGGCCAATGGGTAGGCTGACAGCACGGGTTCAATCTGCGTTAAGGTGAAGTCAAGGATGCGTGCACAGGGGCGATGTTTCAAGCCGAACCCCAAAACGATCTATAGGATGAAACCGTGCAATCTGCAAATTAGCAAACTGTGTGAACAAAACAAGATCTATCATCTGAGCAGACTTCGGTATGCCAGGTACAGATACAAGAGGAATATATCAGGAACAAAGTTGCAGATGATTAATTCGTCTCATGATCCAGAAAGTATAACAATTTATTGCCCTATAAAATGAAGGAAACGGTTCATATTTTTGACTGGAAGAGCTGAGATGGAAACTCAAAGTAGTTAAATCTATTCATCAAATTCTGCTGCGGTATTATAATACTGCGAGCAAAGAATGTTTAGTGTATTCGAACCGGAGTTGTGGCGTTTACATAGAATAATCCTTCTTGGCTGATGCGTCAGTGAAGCCAAAATTGATTTCTTCAAATCTACACAAAAGTATGTGTTTCGTACAGTGAAAACACCTAAATACCTAATCGTCCTCTCCATTAACTTCAGATGATTAATTTCTTTGAGCTGATCTTTCATCACAGCTCCCGAGCTAGCGTATTTAATTCCGCTTAAGCCGGTGCTAGGGGCTGTGTGGATACTTCATGTCTCCACATGAAAAGCTGCAATAAAAGCGCGACTGAGATACTAAGGCTACGTCCGAGAATCCAACGTATTCTCGGGTCTGAATGTGAGGTGCCGAGGGGAGCTCTTTAGTCGCCAGACGGCGTCAATTTTTCCCATGTCTTGCATATCGCTCCAATTTATACCGAACGCTCACAGTTGAAAGTGACGTAATACAGTGTCGATGGACGTTTGAAATTCGTTTTTCGAAATTATTATTCCATACAATGTCAGAAAGAATCAGTGACATTGAAACCGTTAGGTTAATTTTGGCTCAGGGTAATTATAAGTTCAACTGCGAGCGTTGATATTATAAAACGTGGGTAGTTATCTGTTTACGTGCATCAATGAAAAAACTTCATAACGTAATAGCTAAGGGATTTTTTCCTATGAATCGCCACTACTCCTTTCTGGGCAATCGATTTTCGCTTCTCCCTAAGCTATAACATGAAGGTATCTTTTTAATCTGTGATAACTGATATAAATTTGTTAAATATCCATCAAATTACGTAACCTAATATTTGAAACAATGGCCATTATGCTTATCCCAAAGAATATTGTGGTAAGATGAAGTTGAACATATGTCAGATATCGTTAGATAGAGATATTGCTCAAAGTTGGAGGGTGAGAAGAAACGAAAATCAACAACCTCTTATTCCACAGGAGGAGTCCCAATTTATTCTGCTTTCTACATTCCTGGTCGCTATATAGCTGAAATATTGCTGAACGCGACGTTAAACCTTAATTCTCTCTCTCTCTCTCTCTCTCTCTCTCTCTCTCTCTCTCTCTCTCTCTCTCTCTCTTCTACATTCCTGCCGATCAAGGATTCCGTGCAAAATATTAACATATGAGAATCTCCAACCATCACTGTCTCAACACCAGAGATATCAATGTGTGGCTGTGGTTTCGTTTATTCAATTTTCGTCTGAAAGAAATAACTTCAGTTTGGTGAAATTCATACCATCACTTTCAACTTTCAAAAAGATTTATTCAAACTACATGCAGGTAAATGCATTTGGATTCTCAAATAGCCATCCCATCAACTCCTAATTGTGACTGACAACGTCGAACTGGTTGAGCTCACTGTAATTATCAGGCAAACAGAAGTCACTGCCTTTGTAGAAACCCTAAATAGAATGAGGGAAGGACTTCGGACTTAAATATTCTCTTGTACAAAGAAATAAGTACAAAGCATTCGTCATATCCATTAGCGAAAACCCCCCAACTTGTAAGTAAACATATCTGTAGAGAAATGTAGTAGCAAGATCTATACACATTCAAAGTGTAGACATTTGTGTTGGAGATATTCCATATTATAATTTTTGGGAAGTTCCGTATGGGCGCCGACATTCCCCGGGTGAAATTATATAAACCCATCCAAAAGACTCCGGTCCGGCCAGTGGTTTTCTCTGAACTTAAAATGGATAACAACAGAACACGCATTGCTGAATATAGTTTTTGTACTATATGCACTTCACTCCAGCTTACAATATTGTGGACTCTACCGGTGGCAATAGGAGAGTGGATCTTATCCTCTAACTTGGGAACCGTCAGACATTCTCTTTTATACTGCCCTAACAAATGGGTAGGCCCTACATAATAACAAACGCATCAACCCTTCGGTGCTGTTTAGACAAGCTGCTCAGCAATTTGTCTCCAAATCAAAACACACAACTCAAACTTGAGCTCCATGGAGTACAGTCTAGCGCATTTTACTTATTCACACCATTAAATCATATATCTGAATATCGAAGATGGAATCTGACGCCTACTGGAAATATCGCCAAATATAATTTCACATAGAATAGAAGTTAACTGACAATAGTTAACCCTACAGGTCGTTGGATAGGATGTTTATATCACCAGACAGTATTCAAAACCGTAAACAGTTCCCTCATGCCCATCTGTCAATGTCTTAATATAACAAATAAAGTGAGGACAATAAAATTGACAAAAGTATGGTAGCTAAGAAATTCCATATTTCACACATCCCCCAGAAATGGAAGATGAATGATACTATCGGAGAATTTAGTTCATTCATCTCAATGTAGAAAAACAACATGCATAAATCATTAAAATGATAGCGAAAGTTCAGAGAATAGTCCGTTGTCAATAGCTGAGTTCGTTATTAGCAATATCAGTCAAATATTGTAAGCAAGTATGCAATTGCCATAGACGATATTCACACCGTAAAGTCATAATGCCATATTTACCAACCTGTGTCAATGAAAATACTCTAGGTATGTGATACACGTGCCAGTCACTCGACAAGTGTAGACATGTCAAAAAAATGTGCCCAAAACATAACACAAAGTCAAAACAATTGCTGGTAAATCCTTCCATTATCCCCGCTCTAAATCCAAAATAGTTTACAAAACATATTACATGCAAAACAGCAGCTAAATACTTGAAAATGTCAAAACAGGTAAACAAAAAAAAATAAACAAAAGAAAAACACAATAAGCAGAGGGGAAGAAATGGTGCTAGAAACTGCGAGAGTGATCAGTTCAACAGCCACCAATACACCAGAACTTGACCTCAGGTGAAAGTACGTTTCCGGCCAGAAAACGCACACCCACTGGCAAGAGTGATAAATGAAAGAAAAAACAAAAACATTACAAAGGAGGATACAAAGATGGAAAAACATGGCAATTACAAGCGTCTAGTCCGTCATTCATAATCCAGCCGTCGTCCATTAGAGAATATCCGCGTCCATAATCCAAAGACCTATTCCACATTCCATATAACAGTATTAGCACCAAATTCAAAAAGACAATCATAGTATACAAAAACTTTGGCTTGTTTCCTGCAAGCGAGAAGCGGTCAACAGTTTTCAATGATGCCGGCAAGACATCATGATGTTCCAAAAATATCAAATCCGTATCGCTGATCAGTATTCTTAATCCATAATATTCGTTGTAAAGTCGTCATCTAAAGAATGATGTATCTCAGTCACGCTTTGATTGTGCCTGTTCATATGAGTACCATGAGGATCTAGAAGTACATGGTTCATACGGCCCCTAGCCCCGGGTTAAGCGGAATTAGACACAAGTTACGAAACGTCGCGCCATAGATCTTTCACGCTACGTTCGTATTTTGCTATCAGTCATGCGTCTCAATGTCACCGAGTGAAACAAAATTGAGAACAAGCTCGATACAGATTACAACGTGTGCAAAAGATACACAAAAGCGCGACAAGGGTACCAGCAAATCCATGATTAAAGAAATAAGCTTATATATCAAAATGTCACGTGCTGATACATCAATTGTTAAATTCAATGCCTGCCAAGGAATGGCATCCAAGCGGGCAATAATTCTGGTAACGTTCAAGAGGTTGTGAATGGCAATGTTAGGCAGGTGAATCCTACCTGCACGAAATGCGAATTCTGTAGAATAGAGAGTATCAGACTCTAGATTCCAGCCTACACCAATAAAAACACACTTATTCCGAAACAGAACTAACATGACAGTTCAGTGCAAGAAAAAACACTATGACGTCAGTAGAAAGGATTCACGTGGGGAAACTCGATCAGTTATGACAAAATAATTCTGCGCAAATAATAGCACACATTGCCCTGCATGATATCTCAATATTGTTGCAACAAAAATATTCAAACACAATTATCCTGTGGCTATGTCTCAAACAGTCTTCCATAGTTACCACCAAGTATCAGATTTCTCTAGCATCGTCTGTGCTATTTCATATACCTCATCTTCAAAGTGTAACATTTGGACCGTACATGTATGTTACTCATTATGAAAGCTAACAGTTTTATGGTTGACATGGACACAATATGTACTGCAATAAGGAAGTTGCCAATACGTGTTAATTGAAACCAATTTGTCATCCAACGTATTAGACTTATATCTGAGAATCCAAACAACAATACTAAAAATTCAGGGTGATACAAAAAACAAATAACCACATTTTCACAAATATCCAGGCTCCTATAGCCTAATCGGGGATTGTGGGAGCTCGTCAGCCGACACCAACAGGCTTCCATAGCCTATGTCAAGCATTTATATGCCACATGTACAATCAGTAGTACGTGCATGTACTTCATGCATCAAGGACCTATCAACATATACGCGAAAATCTTAGTTTCAGTTAGCCGAAATGCGTTAAGTGTTTAGCTTACCAGCCACACTAGCTATCATGGCCAGTGGTTTTCTCTGGACTTAAAATGAATGACAACAGAACACGCATTGCTGAATATAGTTTTTTGACTATATGCACTTCACTCCAGCTTACAACATTGTGGACTCCACCGGTGACAATAGGACAGTGGATCTCATACTGTAACTTGGGAACCGTCAGACATTCTCTTTTATACTGCCCTAACAATTGGGTACATAATAACAAATTCATCAAACCTTCGGTGCTGTTTAGACAAGCTGCTCAGCAATCTGTCTCCAAATCAAAACACACAACTCAAACTTGTGCTCCATGAAGTAGAATCTAGTGCATTTTACTTATTCACGCCACTAAATCATATATCTGAATATCGAAGATCGAATCCTACGCCTACTGGAAATATCGCCAAATATAATTTCACATAGAAGCTAACTGACAATGCTTGACCCTACAGGTCGTTGGATAGGATTTTTATATTACCAGGCAGTATTCAAAACCGTAAACAATTCCCTTGTGCCCATCTGTCAGTGTCTTAATATAACATGTACCGCACATAAAGTGAGGACAATAAAATTGACAAAAGTATGGTAGCTAAGAAATTCCATATTTCACAATATGATGCTGAGATGAACCAATTAATACAAAGCTCCTACAAATCAATTGGTTCCGTAACATTTTTTTCCTTCTTTTTCAGAACTGCCATAGACTTGTACGATGAACTTTAGTCACATGGAATAGTAAATGGGATAGACTGTCTTAGAAGGGTACTCATATTTGGTGCAAATACCGACAAATCAATTGTCTAGGTTACATATAATGACGACCCAACCGCAAATGACGGGTGTTTTATGGCTACAAAATGTGGCTACATTTGTAGCCACAGTTTAAAAATGTGGCTACATTTCTCTATAGAGAGTGTAGCCACATTTCAGATAATGCATGTTTGATGATAAATAACAAACTGAAATGGCTCGGCAAACACGAATAGGCTGTAAATGTAGCCACTTTTCATGCAGACGAACTCCCGATAATAAGAAAAAGATCGGTATTTGTCCAGGCTTTGTACTCACCTCGCATTACCGATGGATGTCGAATTTATCGAAACCCGCAGGCTTGCCGCAGAAATAATATATGATTATGATAGTATTACATCCTATAACATCTAATTTTTAACTGATATTTCGTTGTTGTTGTACCATAAAGCCGCGCCCCCGCAAACGAGGTTAGCGATTGGCTAAACCGCTTCGTGAGGCAACTCGGCCAATCACCGCTCGCTTAACAAAGGTCGGGTCGTCTGCATTTCGCCTCTTCGAAGATGGCGGAATATTCTTCGGCGATTTAGATCACGTTTTAGACAAATCCTAAACGATTTATATAATAAATAGTTCCCATCCATACTTGTTTAACTAAACAGTGAACAAGAACAAACGATGTTTTCATCGAATGCAGTGCACATGCCGAGGTAAGTTCCTGTTTTGAACTGAACGACCGCGAGTAACCTCACTTTTCTGTGCATACGATGATTTTCGATATTTGTAAAAAAAAGTTTGAATGTGGCTACAAATGTGACCTTTCAAATTATTTTGTCGACGCTTTCAGCAGCGTATTAAGACAGTGAAATGTTTTCAATTAAATGTGACTACAGTCTCTATAGAGAAATGTAGCCACATTCACAAAATGTGGCTACATTTCTCTATAGAGAGTGTAGCCACAAAAACCCCGGAATTTGCGGTTAGGCCATTAGCCACATTTTGTAGCCACATTTTAAAAATGTGACTACATTTCTCTATAAAGAGTGTAGCCACATTTCAGATAATGCCGTCTTGATGATAAATAACAAACTGAAATGGCTAGGCAAACACGAATTGTAGATTGGCTAGAACTCAAATTAAGCACTTTTACAGGGCAACCATTTCTGATTCATTCACGTATAGCTCTCAGATCAAACATACAATATTCAGCCGTCGTCCACAAAATAATTTCTGCGTCAATAATCGAAATACACTTCTCATACAACAGTTGACATCTATTTCAAATATACATAAAAATGATAATTAATTGACCATCTAGGATCTCAAGATGGCCGCTATCTGAAGCCTAATTCAGTCAATATTTCAATAACCTCACAAAAAATCAACATGATTTATGTCGATACTCTGACAATATATTTCAAAATAGATATGGTGTAATAAAAACCATCTCGGATTTCCAAAATGGCTGCCATCATTTTCCAAAAGGGCTTCCCGATTTTCATCTTGGGCACTTTGGACACACGTAGCTTTGTATTAGTAAGCCAGCCTACCATGCCTACTGCGTTACACTTTGATTTTGAAAGCAGCATGGTTCTACAGCGCTACATTATTAGGACACAGAAATATTTAATTAATTAAGGAATGAAAATAAAATATCGATGAAAATACTAAGCAATGAAAGCTCGTGTGAAACACCGGAGAAGAGCATTTCCCCGAATACATGTGTAACACATAATTTGATATTCACAGGGCTTTAGATCTCCATACTTGGGCACACCCTCTATTAGGTTTGGCATTTTTTTAAGGATGAGACAGAGGGTGGGGCATATACCCATGAAGGATGAGCAATCGGGAATCATCCCTGGTGGTAGTGTCTCTGAGAAGGGATTTCTTTACCAATGGGCGAAACCCAGTGTGGGGCAACACCAACTTTATTTTGAGTTTCACGGGCCTGCCGAAATAAAAAAAATGAATATCAGAATAAAAAGAAAATTTCAAATTGCCTCCCTTTTTTTCTCTGCGCAAGTTTGAACATAAAGATTCCAATCCTTTTTTCATTCCCTGTTTTTATTCTATCTGAAACAATGCAAGCAAATAAAAATGCCAAACAACTGGAAGTCAGCGAATTATTGCTGTTGTAAAATACTGCTAATAGTACTTGGGCAACAACGACATTCAACATAAATCGGGAACCATATTATAGTAATATAGTAACCATATTCCAACAGTGACGTGGTATATCAAAGCTTGAAAATGGTGAAAGTTTCACCAGGTCAGCCGATATGGCATGGTTTTAAGTTACTGTTGAAGCATGAGGCTGTTGCAACACACGCGAATTTCGGTAGATTGATCTGGCAGACAACCACAGCCACAATGAAGACGAGAATGTTAGATTCGAAGTGTCTGTTGGCAGTTAAAATTATGTGACTTATAAGTTTTTTACCTTGAGAAAATAGGTCAACATCAGTCATATTCATGGGCCATGAATCAGTTGCATATGTGATATTAATTTAGAATGCCAAGCTATATTTCATGTTATATCTTAATATAAAGTATATAACCTTGAAAAAAAATAGGTTCAGTCAACTGGGATAGGCTTCTAGTCAGTAACCAATTGCACATGTATTATGAATTTGGAGAGCCTATCTTCCCTCCTTTAAAAATTATTGCTAATGCTAAATTTAACCTTGATAAAACCGGTGAAGGCAAGTCATTTTCATTAGGCTTCTAATCCATCACCAGCTGCATATGTGGTATGATCAGAAAGATGGACAGTCAGACAGAGAGACCGACAGATGGACAGACAGACAGATGACATGGACAATTCAGTTCCATTTGAGGCATCATTACATATTATCTTCAAAGGCTAAATATTCTGTCAAAATGCACCAGAACACACCATTTACTTAAATTATATATAAAACTTTCCCATATAGCAGGAATGTTCCACTTCAAAAATCTTTTTACTTTTTCAGCCTAAAAAATAATTAACAGTTGTAACTATGCTGTCAAAATGCAATGGTGTCATTTCATATCTCGAGTTTCAAATAAATTCTGGGGACCTCCACATAAAACAAAAAACAAATGATCATTAACCGAATGATAATTTGTTATTTTACTCATTGAAAGTTGGCCAGAATGCATCTCCAGGCATCTGGAGCTCAGGGCTTCACAGCCACTGGAAACTAAAGAAATGTAACTGGGATAGCCATACCACTGAACAGAATCAAATTATTATTATCAGTATTGCAAAGAGAAGTAGCACTGATTCTGGAAAGGAAGTATTTACTTTGTTGACACAAGCACTAGTACACTTATGTAAAGTGCATTATGTAATTAGTCAACCACTTCAGGTTTTATTATCTGAATGGCCAACATAAAGTTATACACTGTGTGGGCCAGCAAGGAAAAGGAGAATGCCAGTGTTACAGTATGTCTAATATCATGAATTCAAGCTGTCTTGAATCTTTGTAATTCTCCATTTAGTATCACACCATAGTGATGGCAGCATATTTTCTCATTTTAGTATTTTTGTGTGTAAGCAGGGTCTGTTTTAACCTAGATTTAGATATATTCGGCTGTCAATACCCCCAATGCCACATATACGCCAGCGATAGCAGCACCAATGTCTTTTCAATCCATTTTTGACCCATGGTGTTAAAAAAAATGTGAATTGTAAAAAAGAATGTATAATGAAATACAAATAAAACATTATGTTGATCGGTCACGAAATCCATATGGGAGGTCAATCCTTTGAAATCCTTTGTCTGTCTAACAAGATCATAATAATAAACGTCATGAAGAGCCAATAAATTGTGCTATATAAGTTTACTGTCTATAGTGCTACCCAATGCTGAACAAATATCACGAAACTACATGATAAGGCAAAATACCCTGATCTGGCCTGGGGAATGTAGATATTGGACAGAAGTCATGAGAATTTCACGTATTTAAAAAAATAGCAATTTGGCTTACAAGGGATGTGAATTATAACACTGGAAAAGTTATATTCATGTTAGGCAAATCAGAATTACGTCAAAGAAAATTTCCATTATGTGAAAAAAGTCTTATTTTGAGATGCAAATTACAAGCGTCTGGTCCGTCATTCATAATTCAGCCGTCGTCCATTAGAGAATATCCGCGTTCATAATCTAAAGACCTATTCCATATCCTCCTGAGTCCCGGTGTGGAAGCAACCGTGGTCCGCCAGATATGAGGGTCCGGGGACCATAGTATCTGGATCCAGATACGAAAGTCCTTCCTCGGAAACAGTTGTCCCCCTATCAGCAGAAACCAGGGTCCTGATATCGTTGGTGTCCGGGTCTCTGAAATCTAGACAGGAATGTCCCTTCTCATATATAGGGCCCGGACCATGGCATCTGGCGGACTATGGGCGCTTCCACAGCTATGGAAGTCCTCAGAGTCCGGCATTCCACAGAGTCCGGCTGCCCTATATATGAAACTAAAGGAATAGTAAAGACTAGAAATTCTGAACAGAGGTTCGGCCAGCAAATCGGTGGTGCAGTGGATAAACGCACAGACAGTGGACAGTACAGCAAAAGGTAAGATTGTGGATTCGATCCTAGTCGGGATCAGTAAAAATGTTTGATTTGCTGCATTTCTCATATACAGCTTTAGTACGTCTTGTAAAGTTATACGGTAGCATCTTTGTTAAATATATATATATTTTTTTAGAAAAACAAATTTTATGTATTTAAGTCAATATACATCTTTACGGTGGCCCATATACGACATGCTATTAATTTTAGTTTTGTATATACTTTTTCCAGTTTGGGGGGGGGGGTGAAAACCTTTTTCGCTCCTAAGTTTTCATCCAGGTTCAAACTAAACCAAGCAAACCTAGAACTAAAAAAATAATACAAACTGGACAAATAGCATGTCGTATATGTGCCGCCGTATACATCTTCAATATGTCGTAGAACACCGTATACAAGTACTGTGAATCCTTCTATCCGCGCTGGGTTAATCAGTTAATGTTGCGAAATCATAAAGAAACACGAGATATTGAGATATCTAATGAAAATGTGTATCACGTTTCTGACATCAGTAAATATTAAGGAAATTGCCATGTCGGAGATCGGCAAGGCTTTGATGTAAGACCTCCCACTGAAAAGGTAATATCCTGAACAACAGACTGACAATACAACCAAATACCAAATACCGAATCGCTGCCCGGAGATCTCTATTACTGTTATAATTTATGTTACTCTAAAATGACCACGCTTGTCCGCTGGTACTACTTACGATTTCTCATATAGTCAGGGCGAAATTAGAATATTTTACGATATGCAAATATAATGCTCGGGGTCTTTTCATATTAGGTCCGTATCTTCCGAATGCGGGATATCGTGAACGATCTCTCCGGACATTTCAAGCTGACTCACCGTTCTTGTAGGACCCGAGTAGTATAGAGAGAGTACGAAGGGCCTTATTTTCCAGGGAGGTAACTCTTGCATCCACCAGGGGGCGCTGTCCCGTATGACGTCACTTCCGGTCTGGGTGAATGGAGCGTGACCTCTGTATGACGTCACTTCCGGTTTGGGTGAATGGGGCGTGACTTGTGAGGATGATAGGAGATGTACTGACCTGTCTGTGGGGATGTCGTTCATCTCCGTGTCTTTTCGGTGAGAGGAGCATGTACTGGGGTTTTTCCCCACAATGTCGTTCACCTCCGTATTTCTTCGGTCAGGTCCGTGGGAGCTTGTACTGATCTGTCTGTGGGGTTTTTCCCACAATGTCGTTCACCTCCGTGTCTTTTCGGTGAGGTCCGTGAAGATGTGGCGGAAGGTACCGAGAGATGTGACGGAGGTGACCGAAGATGTCACGGAGGTCAGATTATTCTTCCGCGGTGATGCGGTCTGGTGGTGATGCGGTCGCGGGAAAAAGCTTCCGCAGAGAAAAAGTAGTCCTCAGACTTGAAATACGCTGCATGGTCCGATTGGGTCGAGTGAGGTATCAAAGTGAAGCATTCGTGAAGGGGCATCCAGTCATGGGTGGGTGCATGTAAAATTAGGATTTGTCCCGAAACTATAAAAAGCGGAACACGGACTTTACCCCTAAAATGGGAGAAAACACCTATCAACCCTAGTCAAAAGGGCTAATATCGGTCCCCGGGCTTATTGGGACCTGCCTATCAAGTCAATGGGGTGGGTGCGTGTAAAATTAGGATTTTTTCCCGAAACTATAAAAAGCGGAATACGGACTTTACCCCTAAAATAGGGGAAAACACCTATCAACCCTAGCCAAAAGGGCTAATATCGGTCCCCGGGCTTATTGGGACCTGCCTATCAAGTCAATGGGGTGGGTGCATGTAAAATTAGGATTTTTTCCCGAAACTATAAAAAGCGGAAATACGGACTTTACCCCTACAATAGGGGTCTGTATTATACAATATAAGGGAAAATGCCTGTATGGGGTATGGGGATGGTCAATTTTTTTCGTGGGCTTTACTATGGCTTGTGGGGTCGCGTTTTTCTCGTCTCGCCAAGAAAATGACAATGGGAAGGGTCCCGGAGCGAATCGGTGAAATTTTTGGGAAAAGTCACCGAGGTCTGTATATAGGCCCATAGGCTGGCCATGGGGGGTATAGGTCCAACCTGGGAAATTCACACACGTTCATTGTGATATGGGTTGCTTGGATTTGTTTTTCACGTCTCGTCATTTAGAACACGATGGGAAGGGTCCCGGAGCGAAACGGTGAAATTTTTGGAAAAAGTCACCGAGGCCTGGGTAGGCCCATAGGCCTATACTGCATGGCTATGGGTGTATAGGTCCATACGGTGTGGACGTTTTGGGATCTAGGTGGGCCACTAATGGTCCGATGGGATCGAGTGAGGTATCAATGTGAAGCCTATGTGAGGGGGCAACCGATGGGATGGGGTAGGAATATCGTCATTCTGCGCATGCACAATAGACAAAGTGTATGGAAATAGACGTGTTGGGATCTAGGGGAGCCACTAGTGGGCCGATTGGATCGAGTGAGGTATCAATGTGAAGCCTATGTGAGGGGGCATCTGATGGGGTGAGTGCGGGTTGAAATATCGTTACTCTGCGCATGCGCAGTGGACAAAGGGTGTGGAAATAGACGTTTTGGGGTCTAGGTGGGCCACTAGTGGGCCGATGGGATCGAGTGAGGTATCCATGTGAAGCCTATGTGAGTGGGCTAGACTAGGGTGTCGTTTCCATTCTGCTGCGCAGGTCACGTGGGTTGTGACGTCACTTCCGGGTTTCACCTCCAAACCTAGAAGGGTTCCAATTTTCTCTTAGACGTCCGGATGTTCAATCTCCGGGATTTTTCCCGGCCCGGCCCGGCCCGGCCCGGCCCGGCCCGCCCCGGCCGCAGCGCGCGCGCGCGGGGGTGATCTGATGCCGCAGCGCGCGCGCGGGTTATCCGGAAGAGCGTGGGTGAATCCGCAGCGCGCGCGCGCATGAAGACCCTCATACATACCCCAATGCAGGCGCAGACGTGATGTGCCCGGATGATAGACACGGACGTCGCCGAGAAAAACACATACAACACGTCACATACAGTCGCCCCCCCCTCAAGACCCTCACATATACCCGGATGACGGACGTTACCGAAAAGACACGGACGTTACCGAAAAGACACGGACTTTACCGAAAAGACACGGACTTTACCGAAAAGACACGGACGTACCCGAAAAGACACGAAGGTGAACGACATTGTGGAAAAACCTCACAGACAGGTTATTACATGCATTCCTATGATATTCACAGGTTACGCTCATTCACGAAGGGCCGTCACAGGGCGTAGTAGAAAAAAGCGCATTTCTAACCTTATTGACCTTATGGCGCAAGCGAGTATAACAAGTCCCCATGAATCACACGGTGTATAAAACCCTACCCAACAGGTACACTATAAAGCCACCTCTCTAACCGTTCGCTTTTCATTCCCCACCATGGCAGCGAGCGGAACAGAGCTTGCGTTATTCCAACTGACGTCCGACGTCTACCTCATCGTCAATGACGATCACCTGGAGCTGGTCCAAGACGCACCGCAGAAGGTGAAAATTTTGTTATCGCTATCAGGCTGGACTCTATTGACACGATTGTTACAGGGAAAAGAGCCCGAAAGGGATTTCATGCACGTGGAAGTCGGTGTGCACATACGCACTGCTGGAGAGGATTCCCTTTTTCCCCGGTTGGAACAGAGTGGAGGTACCTATATCACACTCTGTCCACCCTTATGGATGGCACTGAAAGATGTACTCCCCGAGGTGGATGACTTACTACACCCCGAGGTGAAAGAAGGGACTGTGGCTACCCGGAGGCTTACACCTGCCTGCACCCTATTGTTGTACCCCGAACGAGTGGACCTCATCGATAGCGGACTTAGGTGTTGGTGTACGCCTGAACCCAAAGCGCACGTCTCTTTGTCACCGGAAGGATGGACTACCTTGAAACGGGTGTTGTTGGGTGACCTGCACGGTGATAGCATTCACCTGTGTGACGACGTCTACATTTTCTGCGGTCCCTTTTTCGGTCCCGGTCAAATCAACCAGGACGAAGGGAATATGATCAGTCGGGAGGACTACGGGAACGGATACACGTTGTTCTGTTTCGATCTGACCCCCACCTTAGAGAACGACCATCAGCTGTCCCTCGCCAAGCAAGGCAATTTACGGTTGGAAATCCACTTTGCACGAGCCCTCCGGAGCACCGTCAATGTGATCTGCTACGCCGAGTTTGACAACATCATTCAAGTGGACAAAGCGCGCAACGTCCTGTGTGACTTCTCCACCTAACATGGATACAGACCAGATAACCACCGTGCTGGAGAATGACCCAGAGACACGTATGGTGTTTCAAGGGGTGTTCGCCCGAGATGTGTTCCCATTAGACCGTATGTATCCTGCTGCTTACGTTCTCAACACGGACCCGATGGATCGGCCCGGTGAACATTGGGTGGGCGTGTACTTGACAGAACAGCAGGGCGAATACTTTGACCCGTACGGCCTGCCACCCCTCCATCCCGATTTAACAGACTTCATGGATCAAGGCACAGAGACGTGGTGTTGGAACAGTCAAACGTTGCAAAGCCTGGCCAGTAGCGTGTGCGGACAATATTGCTTGTTTTACCTGTACCATCGATGCCGGGGAAGACCCGTATCTACCATCGTACAGATGTTTGACGAGTACCCCAAGGCCGAGGACCGCGATGTACTCGTATATGATTGGGCCGCCCATCATTTCAATGTACAAGCCCCGTTCTGGGCTTAAGTTCTTTCAATGTACACAAGCCCGCTGTTCTGGGCTTAAATTTACAAGCCCCCTGTTCTGGGCTTCAGTTCTTTCAATGTACAAGACCCCTGTTCTGGGCTTCAGTTTTCACGTGGTTGTTCTCACGTTGTTGTTGTTACTGAATAAAAAACAAAATGAGATGTCACCAAAAAACCCTGTCTTGTGTGTTTTCTATATGAGCATAATGCATGAAACTGGCTTTGAACACCGTATTAGCCAATCAGTGGCCTAGAATGGAGCCAAAGGTAACCCATCCATGTCCAGAAAACATTACCCGGGTGTACAAGAACCCGGATGTAGGCGCGGACGTAGGCGAAAGCATCCCAGTACCCGGATGTAGGCGCAGACGTGAGCGAAATTCTAGTACCCGTCCATTGGTTCTTTTATCGATCGCTCATTGGCTCTTTTTCTCGACCGCTGATTGGTCCAAATGGAACTGCCCATCCTTCCCAGGTTAATTTACAATCCCCTTTTGGGGTTCAAGCTCTGTATATCGATGCCGCAACATTGTCTCCGAACCTTGCCGAAAGGGAGACCTTGGACCTTTTGACCTGGATGTGACCTTTGACCTTTTGACCCGACATTCATCCGCGCACTGCCGGGCCGGGAAAAAACCCGGAGGTTGAACATCCGGACGTCTAAGAGAAAATTGGAACTCTTCTGGGTTTGGAGGTGAAACCCGGAAGTGACGTCACAACCCACGCGACCTGCGCAGCAGAATGGAAACGACATCCTAGTCTAGCCCCCTCACATAGGCTTCACATGGATACCTCATTCGATCCCATCGGCCCACTAGTGGCCCACCTAGACCCCAAAACGTCTATTACCCTTTGTCCACTGCGCATGCGCAGAGTGACGATATTTCAACCCTGCACTCACCCCATCAGATGCCCCCTCACATAGGCTTCACATTGATACCTCACTCGATCCAATCGGCCCACTAGTGGCTCCCCTAGATCCCAAAACGTCTATTTCCATACTCTTTGTCTATTGCGCATGCGCAGAATGACGATATTCAACCCCACATCCATCCCATCGGTTGCCCCCTCACATAGGCTTCACATTGATACCTCACTCGACCCCATCGCACCATTAGTGGCCCACCTAGGTCCCAAAACGTCCACCCCGTATGGACCTATACACCCATAGCCATGCAGTATAGGCCTATGGGCCTACCCAGGCCTCGGTGACTTTTTCCAAAAATTTCACCGTTTCGCTCCGGGACCCTTCCCATCGTGTTCTAAATGACGAGACGTGAAAAACAAATCCAAGCAACCCATATCACAATGAACGTGTGTGAATTTCCCAGGTTGGACCTATACCCCCCATGGCCAGCCTATGGGCCTATATACAGACCTCGGTGACTTTTCCCAAAAATTTCACCGATTCGCTCCGGGACCCTTCCCATTGTCATTTTCTTGGCGAGACGAGAAAAACGCGACCCCACAAGCCATAGTAAAGCCCACGAAAAAAATTGACCATCCCCATACCCCATAAAGGCATTTTCCCTTATATTGTATAATACAGACCCCTGTTGTAAGGGTAAAGTCCGTATTTCGCTTTTTATAGTTTCGGGAAAAAATCCTAATTTTACATGCACCCACCCCATTGACTTGATAGGCAGGTCCCAATAAGCCCGGGGACCGATATTAGCCCTTTTGGCTAGGGTTGATAGGTGTTTCCCCCTATTTTAGGGGTAAAGTCCGTATTCCGCTTTTTATAGTTTCGGGAAAAAATCCTAATTTTACACGCACCCACCCCATTGATATGATAGGCAGGTCCCAATAAGCCCGGGGACCGATATTAGCCCTTTGACTAGGGTTGATAGGTGTTTTCTCCTATTTTAGGGGTAAAGTCCGTGTTCCGCTTTTTATAGTTTCGGGAAAAAATCCTAATTTTACATGCACCCACCCATGACTGGATGCCCCTTCACGAATGCTTCACTTTGATACCTCACTCGACCCAATCGGACCATGCAGCGTACTTCAAGTCTGAGGACTACTTTTTCTCCGCGGAAGCTTTTTCCCGCGACCGCATCACCACCAGACCGCATCACCGCGGAAGAATAATCTGACCTCCGTGACATCTTCGGTCACCTCCGTCACATCTCTCGGTACCTCCCGCCACATCTTCACGGACCTCACCGAAAAGACACGCAGGTGAACGACATTGTGGGAAAAACCCCACAGGCAGATCAGTACAAGCTCCCACGGACCTGACCGAAGAAATACGGAGGTGAACGACATTGTGGGGAAAAACCCTAGTACCCCTAGATCCGCGGCAGTTCCGGGGAGTCCCATTCAAGAATTTGGATGTCGTGGAGTCCCTGTTCAACGTCAATATCTTTGTGTACCGTTTACTACGGGAAGAGAAGGAGGATGAAGAGGAGGGTCATGACACATTTGTGGCTGAATTGGTGCATCGGTCTTCAGAACGGTATGCTTCCACCATGAAAGTCAACATCTTCGACGACGGCGGGGTGAATCATTTTTCCCTGATCTATGATATGAGTCTGTACGCGCAATCCTACAGTTGTGCCCAATGCCATCGGGTGTTCAAAGAGTCTTACGACTTACATCGACACGAGAAGATTTGTGACCACACTGTCAAACGGAAATTTCCTGGCGGTGTGTACCATAACACGCCCACCATCTTCGAGGAACTGGCCGATGAAGGTCTCATCATACCAGAAGAGCATCGTTATTTTCCTTACCGGGCATGTTCCGATTTCGAGGCGATGTTGGAACCGATGGATGCAGCCTCGGCGAAAACGCAGTGGACACAGCGCCATATTCCCCTGAGTGTGAGTATTTCCAGCAACGTACCTGGCTATGACGCTGCACCGGTCTGTTTCGTGTCCACCGGCGACGCCCATGACTTGATTACCCGCATGATGGAGTACTTAGAGGAAGTGAGTGCGGCCAGTACAGAACTATTGGTGTCCAAGTTCCAGGACGTACTGGACCAACTCGACGACCGGATTCCTACACTGGGTGTAGCGTTCAGTGACGATGAAGAGTCCGAGATGGAGCATAGTGGGCAAATATTTGACAGAGAAGAAATGGAGCATAGTGGGCAAATATTTGACAGAGAGGAAATGGAGCACAGTGGGAAAATATTTGACAGACAGGAAATGGAACACAGTGGGCTGCAACTGCAGGATGTCCCTTTACCTAAACCGTATGCGGAGAAATTGAAAATCCGCTTCCTGCAATACTTAGGCCAGTTACCGGTGCTCGGATTCAACTCGGGGCGATACGATCTGAACATGGTGAAGGAATTTCTCTACCCTTACTTGGCCCAGTCCGATACCATCAAGTCCGTCATCAAAAAGATCAACAACCACATGGCCCTCACCACCACATCACTCCATTTCCTGGATGTACGGAACTACTTAGCTCCCAATTACAGCTACGATCAGTGGGTGAAGGCCTATGACTGTGCACAAACCAAAGGGAAGTTTCCTTACACCTACATATCGACGCTCGACCGCTTGGAGGAAACACAGTTGCCACCCCGGGACGCGTTCTATGACGATCTCAAGCAAGTGGAATGTCCGGAAGACACGTACCGGGAACTATAGCAGGTATGGAATGACCAACACATGCAGACCTTGCGAGATTTCCTGGTGTGGTATAACAACTTAGATGTGGTCCCTTTCCTCGAAGCGGCCGAGAAAATGGTTCAACTCTTTCGGCATCAAATGCACGTGGACATCTTCAAGGAGTGTTTGAGTTTACCGGGTCTCGCGCTTCGCCATCTCTTCCAAGAGTGTCCTACCTACTTCTCACTGATACAACAAAAAGATGAGGACATGTATGATTGTTTAAAACAGAACATCGTCGGCGGACCTAGCCTTATTTTTCACCGCTACCATGAGAAGGATGTCACGACTCTTCCCGGTGGGAAACCCTGTGCCAAAATCATTGGATTTGACGCCAATGCCCTGTACCTGTGGTCGCTCGCCCAACCCATGCCCAGCGGGCATTATACGCGCTGGTGGGCAGACGGTCAACATTTCACACCTCAACGTACGCCGTACAAACATCTCGCCGACCAGTGGTTGGATTGGGAAGCCGATCGACGGGGAATTTATATACGCCATCAGACCAACGCCACAGAGAAGCGTATAGGAGATCGTCGACTCCCCGTCGATGGGTTTGCCCTTGTACAAGGAACACCGACCGTATTTCAATTTTATGGGTGTTACTGGCACGGCCACCAATGTCCTTTCAGCGCTGGACGCTTCAACGAACGACGTGGGAAATCAGCAGAAGAATTACGAGCAGAAGTGGTGGAGAATGGAGATTACGTCAAAGAGTTGGGGTACGATCTGATCGAACTATGGAAGTGTGAATTTCACACCATGTGCCAGACCCTCCCACACTTACGCGACTTCCTTAAAGCGCGCGAGTACCCGTTGAGTCGCCGACCACTCTTGACCCTGCCACAGCTTTTCCACGCCGTTCGTTCCGGGACCCTGTATGGATTTGTGGAATGCGACCTGCATGTTCCCGACCATCTCAAGCCCCTCTTCGCCCAGTGTCCGCCTATCTTCAAGAACACGCTGGTGGGTCGGACTGACATTGGAGAGACCATGGGCGTCTATGCTGAGGAACATGACGTATTGAAACAACCTCGTCGAATGTTGATTGGGAGTATGTGGGCAGAGAAAATCTTGCTGGGTAGCCCTCTGCTACAGTGGTACATGAGCCATGGCCTCGAAGTGACGCGCGTGTACCAAGTCCTTCAGTATATACCCAACGCCTGTTTCGCGCGGAATGCCGACATCGTCACGTCTGCCCGTCGTCAAGGCGACCAAGATCCTAGTCAGGCCATCATCGGTGAATCTTGGAAATTGACAGGCAATGGTTATTATGGAAAAACGGTCACCAACCAAGACAAGCACGTCAACGTCAATATCTGTACAACCAAACAAGCCCGCAAAAAGATCAACTCGCCTCTGTTTCGGTCCGTCGACGTCATCGATGATGATACCTATGAAATCTCTTTAGCCAAAAAGGTCATTCGTTACAACCTGCCCCTCCAAATTGGATGTATGGTATACCAGGTGGCCAAGCTGAGGATGCTCCAGTTCCTCTACGATTTCATGGGTGTGTATTTCAATCCAGCCGATTGGCAACTCATGGAAATGGACACGGACTCTGCCTACATGGCCGTCTCTAATGCAGATTGGGAGTCCCTGGTGAAACCGGAGTTACGCGCACAGTATGAGGTGGAACGGGACCAGTGGCTACCTCGACGTGACCATTACCAGTACGACAAGCGGACACCGGGCCTGTTTAAGCTGGAGTGGAGCGGAGATGCCATGATCGCCCTGTCGTCCAAGACCTACTTCTGTTACGGTGGAGATGGAAACAATAAGTTCAGTTGCAAAGGGGTCAACCGGCGTGACCCCAACATCGACAAAGCCTTGTACCTGAACGTGCTCCAAAGCCAGACCAGTGCGAGTGGCACTAACCGAGGATTCCGCGTCGTCGACCACCAGATGCGAACCTACATCCAGAAACGAGATGCCTTCACATTTTTCTACCCGAAACGGAAAGTGTTGGCCGATGGCATCAGTACCACTTACTTGGACTTGTGAACATATCTTATACCCGGACTTTTCTAATGGACATACATATTTGGACTCTAAATTACTCTCTATATATACATTACACCATGAACTTGTTTGTCATTCTTTTGAATAAGTACTCGATATACGTCAGTGCGAGGACTCGGTTGAACTGTTATATACTTCACTGTGATTTCTCTCTCTATATATACATACGTTCACCTTAATTCTTGTTTGCAACGTTCTTATATACTTGTACATACATTCTTAAAATGTTCACCTTAATAAATATTCGAACTTCACTTGGGTTTTCATGCAGTTTTTTATTGAACACCACCACCACCACCGAATCATTCGTACTAACCATGCTCCGAGCAGGTTATATCATGGTCTTAACACCTCTGTTGGGTTGCTGGGTGTTGATGGGTCACATCCCGAGCACTGAAAGAGACGTCCTGAGACGTCCGGATGTTCAACCGCCGGGACCTTTTCACCGGCCTGGCCCGCCCCAGCACGCAGCGCGCGCGCGCGCGCGGGGGTTCTCCGGAAGTGCGCGTCATCACCGGCAGTGCGCACGCGCGGATCAAAAGGTCACCTGTCAAACGGTCTCCCTTTCGGCAAGGTTCGGAGAATACATAGAACTTATAGTCATAATCTATACGTGTTGGACGAGTCTCTTCACTCACCGTATACACGTACCTCAATGAAATGCCTGCTCCAAACCTAGACCAAATACACGTACTTGGTCTGTGGGCTGATTTCATTGGCTCTCTATTTTTACTATAGTGCGCTTGCATTCTAACCTTGATGGGTTATATTTTGGCCCCATCCTACACCACTGATTTCAGTTTGACTGAATCTCCAGATGCATTATGAATAAAACACACAAGACAGGGTTTTTTTTTGGTGAGATCTCATTTTTTATTCAGTGAACAACTACAACGTGAGAACAACCACGTGAAAACTGAAGCCCAGAACAAGGGGCTTGCTAGAATTCAAGCCCAGAACAGCGGGCGTATGTACATTGAAAGAATTCAAGCCCAGAACGGGACTTGTACATTGAAATGATGGGCGGCCCAGTCATAGACGAGTACATCTCGGTCCTCGTCCTTGGGGTACTCGTCAAACATGTGGACGATGGTAGATAAGGGTCTTCCCGGCATCGATGGTACAGGTAAAACAAGCAATATTGTCCGCACACCATACTGTCCAGGCTTTGCAACGTTTTAGTATTCCAACACCACGTCTCTGTGCCTTGATCCATGAAGTCTGTTAAATCGGGATGGAGGGGTGGTAGGCCGTACGGGTCAAAGTATTCACCCTGCTCTTCTGTCAAGTACACGGCCACCCAGTGTTGACCGGGCCGATCCATCGGGTCTGTATTCAGGACGTAAGCAGCCGGATACACACGGCCTAATGGGAACACGTCTCGGGCGAACACTCCTTGAAACACCCTACGTGTTCCTGGGTCAGTCTCCAGCACCGTGGTTATCTGGTCTGTATCCATGTTAGGTGGCGAAGTCACACAGCACGTTACGGCTTTTATCGATTTGAATGATGTTGTCAAACTCAGCGTAGCAGATCACATTGATGGTTTTCGGTAAAGGTGTCCTGAAGTGCAGTTCCAAGCGTAAGTTGCCTTTCTTGATGAGACTCAGTTGATGATCGTTGTCTAAGGTGGGAGTCAGATCGAAACAGAACAATGTGTACCCTCTGCCGAAATCGTCTCGACTGATCATATTTCCCTCGTCTTGGTTGATTTGGCCAGTTGCTGTGAAGAGGTTCAGATAGCTCCGGATGCAATTGTCCGTTCCAAAGTTAGGTTGTAAGGGGCGTGCCGGTACCTGTTGGCCATCCACATGCAGGGCCACGAAATTGATGTTGAACGCTTTTAGGTTGAACGGATTCCTCGAGAGAGTCCCATTATAACTCACGTTCTCCACACAGGCTAGGGTTAAACGCTTGGGCAAATCCCCCAGGAACAGGTTTTCTTATTGACAATCATATTGCCTTTAGGAACGGAAAAGACCTTGGTCTGTACTCGTCGAATCGGGTACTGGGCTGGTTTTTTCTCCAAGGCTCTGATGTGCCCCAACTGTACACCTGAGCTGGGTTTCACTTTGCGTACAAACAGACTTGCCTCTTGGATGACAATGTTATACTCGAGGTCCTCATTCGGGGCCATCAAGGCAAACGCAGGCGTTGCGCGCACTAGTATTTTGACAGGTACTCCATTCAAGAGGTATCGGTCCTGCATGAATAAGTCCGCATGCAGACGTCCCATCATATCGACCGAGTGACTCTCTGCTGTAGCATCCACTCTCTCCGTATAGCCGGCATTATCAGGACTCGCTTCCATGTTGCCTGGGGTATCACGGTAGAACAACGGGGCTGTCAAATACGACTTTTTAGCGTCACGCCCGTAGGATAACAGTGTTTCGATGCAGGCTCGGTACGGGTACGTGTTCGTCGAGGCGCTCACCAGTTTATCACTCAGGGCTATATCCACTTGCTGGAATAGCGAATGAAGCCAGAGATTCACTGGACCCACGGGTGCCTCTGCTTTCAGGACTGTCCCATCTTTATTGGTGATTTTAGCTTTCACATATAGGTACGTATGGGCTAAATCCAGGTAGGTCGTATCTGCGTTGGTGATGGTGAATTCAATGGGACCTGTGGCTGTAATGCTGGAAAGGGGCAGATGTTCCACCCACTGACCCTCTTCGGCACTGGTCTGAGTAGGTGGGACGGTCCATAAATCAAATTCACTGTTGGTAGAAGGACACGACTCGGCATGGATGAAAGCCATCTTTAAGAAAAGATATCCTTGGTCTTCTTCGATGTGCGTCGTAGCTGGGTCGGTCGTCGACTGGTGCGTGGTCTCGGTGGGGCAGCTCTTTTATTCCCTACGGTGCGTTGTGCTTTGGCCACCAAGACGCCTCCCGCTTCTTTGGCCTGCCGTTTCAAGGATTCTTTGGGTGCCGTACCCCCCAAGACATCACCGGCCACTTGCAGTCCACTGCGCACCGCTTGTTTGCCGATCGCTTTGACCCCACGCGTCACCAAGGGCAGAACCGTTTTGACGATGCTCCCGAGTATGTTCCCCAGTCCATGTCCTCGTTGCATGCGTGTACCCGCAAAGACAGGAAAGTTACCCCCGGCCTGTTTGGTGTAATGATCGACGTAACTGGCTGTATGGCATTGATAAGGCACCTTCATTATGCAAAGTGAACCGCTCGGATTTGACGGAAATGAAGTGTCAGCACCACTTTTCCTCGTTCGAATGCCACCGATCGTCCCGTGTCGTCTCTTATATCGATGACGATGGAGCTAATATCGGTCTGACTGACCGGTAGATACACGATATGCCTGAAACTGTGGGTGACTTGAGCTCCATACGTGCCTTTCACCGGGCAGACGCGCAGTAGAGGTACGTTGCTGTCGCCGACAATGTGTGCATCGACCACGTCCGAGTAGACGTGCAGGCCATACATACCACCACGCATGTCCATCGGGATGTGGCCTATCTCGCCGGTGGGGCCAGCGTACCCCTGGTAATTGAAACCCAGCATTTGCTGTAGGGTAGCACTGAGTTCGACACTCACGTTGGAGCTGAGCGCGAGATTGGCCTTGTCGTTGTGTGCGTTGTAATCGAAGTCCACATGATTTTTGAAGGGGAAAGATTTGATGGGTTTTGAAGTATTCGTGACGTCTCGTAGAGACTTATAATGCATCAGACTTCTCAGCCCACCCATGAACTCCTTGGGGGTATCGTATTGACCTTCGGGAAGTTTGAGTCGAGTTTCTTGTCCTTCGTAGGTCACCTCGTACCATACTTCATTGGCTCGCACGTTGTACCACGAGTAAGGGTATTGGATATCCACGAGTCCACATTCCCAGCGTCCAGGTAAATGCAACGGTTGCGGCAACTGGGTCACGTACTTGGTCAAGGTGTTGTCAGGAAACACATCAGCCGAGCTGTTACTGGGTAGGGTGAGGTAAAACATGATGACTGAGCTGTCCTGCTACTGCTGTTGGTTTTAATACTTCTCCCAGCCCTTGGGCGCTAATCGTCGTGATGGTCGCGGTGATTTAGCTCTTGGTGGTTGCAGGTGGTGGCGTGGTAAAAGGGGTGAAAACGTAGGTGCCCGCCGTGGTGGTGATTTGGGTGGTGACTCCGGCTCCCAAGGTTCTGGTGGTGTACTCACATTCTGCATAAAGGCACAGCGCTCGGGGTTCCCCACCAATTCCTGTGGTACATGCATGTCTTTCAAGCCTTGAGCGAAGACCTCCCATCCTCGAGGATTCGTGTGCGTCCTGCGTTGACGCATTAGGTCATTCACTAAATCCGTCATGTGGGTCCCGGGGACCACCTGATTCTGTACCAGGAGTTCGCCTTTATCATTCCAAGTCATGTTAGGATTCTGTTTCATCCGTTGTAATACCAGGTCAGCTTGTTTCTTGAACGAGGCAGGTACACTCTTCAGGACTTCGTCTTCGACCCACTGTGGGGCTGTGGAAGGTACT
>JAVTVY010021909.1:0-92799 GCA_036873755.1 Hanleya hanleyi
CGAAAATATGTTGTTATACGTAACCCCTATCCCGTAATTTTCGGGGGTTTTGGCAAGTTATTTGAAACGCTATAGGTGCCTTTAGCACGTTACCTACTCATGTTTCGACGGCCACCCACTCTAGA
Organism: Hanleya hanleyi; assembly: GCA_036873755.1. Lineage (NCBI taxonomy): Eukaryota > Metazoa > Mollusca > Polyplacophora > Lepidopleurida > Hanleyidae > Hanleya > Hanleya hanleyi. Next base: position 126 of record JAVTVY010021909.1, read on the forward strand.
AGGATGCATCTGTGTAGGGTCTAACAAAAAATAACTATGATTTTTTTCTATACCGTGGGTTGAGTTTCGATGCTGAAAGTGGACTTTGGATGATGGACTAGTTGATCTCCATCCAAATTCGTCGCATGCGATAACTTCCAAACGCTTTGTTGATTCCTCGGAAATTTGGCAGATGCATTCCTTGCGCCAAGACGTCAGCTGGTATTGCGTTTCAGCAAGACCCGCCTGAAGGTGGCGCCGTTGGATCTTGTTCCAATTCTTCGCACGCGATAACTTCCAAACGCTTTGTCGGATTCCTCCATAATTTGGCATATGCATTCATTGCGACAAGACGTCAGTTGGTATGGCATACACCTCGCCATGATATGTTTTCTGGGATTGCGTTTCACCCACTTCTGTTTACAGATGGCACCACCTGGTGGCAAAATCTGAAATTTGTTTCCGGGCAAGAACTGCTCATCGAATTCTTCTCAAATTTGGCATGCATGTACCATGCCAGGAGGTGGTGTTGCGTGGGATTGTGCTTCGTTACTTGCACTTGCAGGTAGTGCCACCTGGTGGCCAACGCCGAAAATTGTTTCCGTGTAATAACTTGCTCATCGGATTCTTCTTAAATTTGGTATGAATATACCATGACAAAAGTTGTCGCTTGAGATTTTGTTTCGCACAGACTTGCACATACAGGTGGCCTGGTGGCAAAATCTAAATTTGGTTTCCGGGCAATAACTTGAGCACACTCTTCAGATGCTTCGCAAATTTGGTATGCAGATACCATGCCATGAGGCGTCTCTTGGTATTGTGGTTCGCCTGCTTCTACCTAGAGATCGCTCCACCTGGTGGCAAAGATCAGAAATTTGTTTCCGGGTAATAACTTCAGTACCGCTCATCGGATTCTTCTTAAAGTTGGTATGAATATACCATGACATAAGATGTCGCTTGCGATTGTGTTTCCCACATACAGGCGGCGTCACCTGGTAGCATGATCTAAATTTGGCTTTCAGGGAATAACTTGAGAACCCTTGTCAGATTCTTCTCAAATTTCGTATGCAGATACCATGCCATCAGATTCCCGTGGCATTGTGTTTCGCCTGGTTCGGCCTAGAGGTCGCGCCACCTGGTGGAAAAATCCGAATTTGCCTGTGAGCAATAACCTGAGAGCTGCTCGGGAGATGATGATTGGGTTGGTTGTTTGAATTTTAACGTCACACCTAACCTTATTGGTCACACGGCGACGATGACCCAAACAAACATACCCTAACAGAACCCTAACCATAACAAAAACATAACCAAAACTAAAAAGAATTTGAATTTCGAATTTTGAAAATTAGGCTCTACAGACACTGATCACAATGGATCCTCAGAGAGCCCAATCTGTTTGGTACTTTAATCTACCTCCTGTGTCAGACAAACAGATGATGATTGGGATTGCGGTTCGCCCAATTGCACCAACAGGTGGTGACACAGATAACATGCCATGAGATGTCGCTTGGGATTACATCTGGCCCACTTGCGCCTACAGGTGGTGCCACCTGATGGCAAAATCTAAATTTGGTGATTACGGGGTTATCTTGGAAGCATGTTTGCAAGCATATATAGCAACGAATCCCCGCCACTCATATACCAGCTAATATCTAATGAGTCAAACAGTAACTCTCATCGTGTATCGCAAGCACAGTGGCATAGGAAGACGATTTCACCTTGGGGCGGGGGAATGCCCCAAACACCATCATAGTAATGCGCGCCAATGGTGCGTCACGCTAGGAGGGACCGAGGCCTCCTCCCACTCCCAACCCACCTCCGATCTGATTAGGAGTACAGAATGTACCTTGCCATCATAATTAAGCAAGTTACATATTAAGCAGTTGTGACTATCTTCTATTCGTTTCCTGAAATTATGAATAGATTTTCTCAACAGGAACTCCGTTAACCCTATCTGGCCTAGGTCTTTTGGAATCTGTCCAGGCCGCCATTTCCCCCCCCCCCCCCCTCTCCCCCTGGATATTTTCCTTACCCCCTGAGCTAGGGGACTGAAACTTACCCCACTTTCCTTACCTTGGGTCAAGCTCTACGAGGAAATGTAAAAAAACCCAAGATGGCCGTTTTGATGCATTTTTTGTCCGATTTTCGAAATTATTATTTATGTGTTTTTTTTAATTGCAAAAACTGCATGGTAAATTAGTAAATAAAAATGCTGCCCAATTTTCCTCGAAGAAATGCAGGAATTCTGAAGAAAAATGACGAAAACAAATTTTCTGTTACCCACATGGCCTCCATCTTGGATTTATCCATGATCCTCAACTCCGGAGATTATGCAAATATGCTCAAAATGACCCCAATAGGTTAAAATAAAAAGTCGCAGAGCGTCAGCTTTCAGGTTATTTTTGCTGTTCCGGGGATAGGAGAGAAAAATTGATAGGGGGCCATCATTAAAAAAACATCTAAACAAATTGTTGTATATCACTCTCAGACTGTTGATGATTTTCTTATTATATGTACACCAAAGATGACAGGAATAGATATTGCAACAATAAGAGCGAAACAATGTTTTCTTCGCCTCAATTGTACAGTAAATATGCTTCACAGAGATAAATGTCACTTTCGTTCTTCAAAAATATTTGATCCACATCGATGCATATGCAATGATTAATCTTTTTGGAATTGTTGATATCCTCACATAGATTATCACACGGTAAGTAAGTCGGATATTGTTTTGAGGGAATTTCCTCAAATCAAAAGCTATCTTTTGAATCCTCACCCATGTACATCTGTTAACTGAGTTAGTGATTTGTCAGAGGTAATTTCCACAAAAGAAAAACAGTAGAGAAGGAGAGAAGGTATCATTTGGAATAAAGATTCATTCACATGTACATAGATCAAATGAGACGGACAGGTTTTGAAGAAGTTACGTCTGCATCAGGGCTTATCTTCACATACTAAATAAGGCAAGCGTTTTTTTTAGCTGCCACTTGAATCAGCATCCATGAACATGAGTCAGCTATTGTTTCCAGGACATTTTCTCAAGGTGAAAATCTACAATATTATAAAACCATGAGAGACCATCCCCATGTATTGCTTGGCCCAGGATTTCCACACAACATCTCACCGTGTTGAGGTGAGGTACGAGATTATATATTCTCCATTAAGGATGTTAACATTTGGTTAACCATCTAGTTACATAACATAGTTACATAACAAACAAAATAAACACTAAAGGGCATATTTCAGCATTGAAAAGGAAACACTGACTCTTGTATTTGGTTTGCAATATTTTGAAGTGTATGCAACAAACAGCTCTGATGATGTAATTGTGTATACTGACCACAATCCATTGATGTTCGTGGAGAAATTTAAAACGAAGAGTCAAAGATTGTTTCTTTCATTAGTAATTCTGTTAGCTAAACTTGTCCTGGCCATGTAAATCAACTGTATCTTCTACATATGTACATAATCATTGTAAATTACTGGTACTGTTCTCATGGCACTAACTATCCATTGTGAAAGATACGAAACATTGATACTTTGGCCTAGTTTTGGTCGTAAAATATAATTGATCATAAACAACCATGCTTCCATGAATGTCTAATCACACTGCCAACAATTTTATATCAATATTTATCCAGCTATGAAAGATTAGGTTGACAATTTAGGGTCTATTATTCTGACCCAATGATCACAGGTCGAAGTTATTACATATCGCCCTAAATTGTCGGATCGAAATCCAAGCATTACGTTGTACCCAGTATTATTGGGTCAGTAACTTATATAACCTAACTTACTGGATAAACACCTAAGTTTGTCAACTTGACCTATTTCTCTTAACAGTAGGCCTATACCGTGAAAAGAATTCAAAACCGAAGCAGAGGCGTCTGATAGATTGACTCAATTATCTTCAATAGTGGTAACCTTGTGGATAACAGTGCGTGCATTCACAAAATCAGCTCCGTATTTATCGGGATTTCCCATCACCCTCTCAACGAAGCGTTGGAAATATTTGTTCAAAATTTTCTCCTTTTCCTCGCCAGACCTGTGACTGGCCAGTCCTTGCATGAAACAGCTTTCACTAAAGGATCTCCTGGCTTCCACGTACTTTTCGGCAACTGCCCTGAACAGTGTCTCATCTGAAAAAGTTACACGATAGATAAATTGATAGATGGACACTTAGATAGATACAAATATGTATACATAGATGATAGATAGATAGATAGGTAGGTAGATAGAAAGACCGATTCATGTAACATTGAAACCATTCGAGTGTACTTCACTTCACTTATATGTGTTGTAATTATGCGACAAGTCCGAGTCATGGTCGATGAGCCTGGGTCAAGCCCAACGTGTCGTATTCGGCGTGTTCGACAGGCTCACACGTGGTAGTCTAACTGATCCGTGTAAGCCAAAATTTCGTTCTACTTGCCCGTGACGTCAGTATCGAGTTACTCGAGTGAGGCCAAAGTAACTCACTCGTGGCGAGTTCGACCGTACCTCTAAGTTCACTTTAGAGTCGAGTAAGAAACGTATCAGATCACCCGACTAAGCTACAAACAGTCGAAAGATTTTAGACTCCTCGTGTCAGTAAAACTTGAACAGTATACAATTATTGAAATCTGTAATTGAAATTATATTTAGTTTTCAGTATAGATTCAACAATTTTCAATTTTACTCAGAACCGAGCAAAGGGTGCGAATTCTCCCGGTCGCGTTTCTTTGGTGTCAGCGGCTAACGCGGTCGACATTTTTAACTCTACTACTCCGCTCAGTCAGTTACAACACATATAAGGAAAGTGGGAAGAGGTGCCGACATACTGACAGAGCCACTTGACTTCACAGTATAGTCTTCTGGTTGACCTATTCTAAAGCACAAACCAAAAATCTAACGATTCGTGATATGTGTTGTATCTCAGGTACACTTTCATTGCACCTGTTCATGTGGCAACTTGGAGGACATGACCACACGGCCCCTAGCACCGGCATAAGCGGTATTAGATACAAATCTAGCATGCTCTGACAACTCGTATATTGGTAATTGGTGAACTTTGTCTTTGTGACAACTCGTACAATGGGGATTGGTGAGCTGTATCGTCGGCAGATGAAAATGACGGCATTTAACACAAAAGAGTGTACCACGACACGATGAGTTAAATATTTAACCCTACACTCGGTTTGATGACGTCATTATGATGTTGGACATTCTCAATACACATTTGCTTTAAGATATACATCAGTGAAATCTTCACAACTAGTCATTTTTGTTGCTGAGAAATTAACCCACTTCCCGTTTGATGATGTGGTTATGACGTCATTGCTGAATGTTGATTAACCTTTTCGTTTAATGGTCAATATTAGCGAAAGTCACATGCCTCTAACCCTTTCGTTCACGAGATTTCGGTTGTTTCCGGTTTTTATAACGTCATTTCCGGTTTGATGACCACTGTGTTAAAGCTCACGCTATTCCATGCGTATCAACCGCGGGACCCTGCTGACCAAGTTTCGTTAACCTAGATAAACGTGGTCAAGGTCGAATCGTTGAGGAGCGAAAATTCCACGTCACCATGTTTAGAGATAGAGAGAAAATCGTATGGTGGCATATCATACTACATACAAAGCATTATTACACATACCATTATTTTTTCGCTTAGAGTTCAACATGACATGGAATGGGCTGTCTGTAACTTTTATGGAAAGTGATTCAAATCTGAGTCCAGCCTGCACTACAGGTGAGTTGACATCTTGAAACGGTTGTCGAATTTCCTCAACTGAACGACCGTAAAAACGGAAGTTCATGTTTTTAAGTTCATCCTGAAAGTAAAAGCTGGAAAATTGAGAATAATCTCCCTCCACCCCCCCCCCAGTCCTGATACCCCCTCCCCTAGTCCTGATAAGTGATAAGTATATTGATATACTGTATGGTCTAGATTTACTTTGTTAACCCTGTATATTACAGACACCACTTCCCGGGCTATAACAGACTAACCATCTCTAACTAGATAAATTGACTTATATCACTGTGGGAAGGTACCTGGACAACGTTCATAACGTTAGACCGCGGTTCGCAGTTCATTATACGAGGAGACAAGCAATTATTTCTTCAGATATGGAAATCTGTATTTTTTTCATTAGGAGTACTTCGAACTTCAAACTCTGCATAGCAAGAGAGAATGTCATACTCAATATCTTTGCATATTCATATCCCAAATCTGACGCCAGAGGGCGCTGCTGTGGGCGCTGTTATGGGTCACTGAATGACTGGTCCCGAATAACGAACTGCGAACCGAGGTCTAACTTTATGAACGTACCTGGTCATGATATGAATGACAGTGAAATACCTGTGATATCATTCCTTCCTTCACTAAATCCTTCCAGATATCAGCCATCTCGACAGACGCTTTTTTCGCACAAAGTTTCACCGGATTTTCCTGCGCACAAATGCCGTCGACTGTTGGAACAATATTAATCAGGTATCCACCTGAAACAGTGTTTTCATATGATTGTAACAGTTATAGCTGGAAATGACAATTACGTTTCACGGGAATATTGAAAATGAGTGCCATGCGGGTGTCTTGAGATATGTCGTTTTCGTAGTATTATCAAAACCTTTGCTCTCTTCTGCGATAAAGTATAAAAAGCTATCTTATTCCACACCATATAGTGATTTTCCTACTAATTGTGTATTTTTATTGGAGAAACTTGCGTGATAGGAAAATGGTCAGTAATATGCCCGCAAAGACGGGCATACTGTAGCTGGATTCTTTTTGTCCCCCGCCGCAACGCGGCCGGGGGACTTTAAAATGGTTCTTGCTTCTATGTGTCCGTACATGTCCATGGATGTCCGTGCATGTCTCTTCGAATGATTACTTCCTAACGCTTTGTTGGATTCTTCCGAAATTCGGCATACGCATTCCTTGCGACAAGACGCCAGTCGGTATCGCATTTCAGCAACATCCGCCTGAAGGTGGCGCCACTGGGTCAAAATGAATCTTGCTTATTTGTGTCCGTGGATGTCAGTTACAAGCGATAACTTCCAAACGTTTTCTCGCCACTGAGTTTCGCTTCTTCGTGTCCGTTCCAGTTAAAATGGGTCTTGCTCTCTTTGTATCTGTGGATGTCTGTTCAAATTCTTCACAGGCGATAACTTCCTAAAGCTTTCTCGAATTCCTTCGAAATTTAGCATATACACACCTTGTGACCAGACATGGGTTGGTATTGCGTTTCAGCAAGATCCTCCTGAAGGTGGCGCCACTGGGTCTTGTTCCAATCTTCTGTGTATGTCCGTGGTTTCCATTCAAATTCTTCACAAGCGATAACTTCCAAATGCTTTGTCTAATAATTAGGCATCCCTAAATGCGTTTGTCATTTTTTCTTCTTTCTTCCGCTTCTCGCTGTTAGCTTTGAATTTCGTGTCGTCTTAAATGAAGGACAACATTTCCTGCAATTTTGCTATGAAATCATTCTATTCCGCATCATATGATTTACCCTAAAACTTCTGCATGTGTGGTTCAGGGAGCTTTATATGGCTTTCATGTCAGCACACCTACCACCACCCTCGAGAAGAGCATGTCCCCATCCACAGGGCGCCGAGCCGCACCCTCTATCTCCCAAACTAGCCCTCGCCCGACCCTCATATATTGTGTTTGAGCATATATATCTCCAATATATCTTGGCAGAAGCTGAAATTTGTGTGTTGTCTGCAATATTGGGATAATTGCAACCCCAAAAGGGTTCAATTTATCAGGCACAGATCCATGTTTTTGTATTTGGTAAATATGTCCCTTGTCTATAGATCTTGCTTGGAATTGTTTTTCATGCCTATCCGTTTCTGGGTGGCGCCACCTCGGGCCAAGTTAAAATGCATCTCCCGACAATAACTTTTGAAAACCTTAAGTGGATTCTTTCCAAATTTGGTGTGGTGGTACCTTGCCTAAGATCTGGCTTGAGAATGTTTTTCATGTTGATAGGGGGACCACCTGAAGCTAAGTTAAGTGTTTCCACACAATAACTTTTGAAAACCTGAACCGATTCATTCCAAATTTAGTGTGTAGGTACCTCGCCTCAATTTCTCATTTCGCATTGTTTTTCATACCGATCCACGTATATAGGTGGTGCCACCTGGGGGCAAATTTAAAATTATGTTTCCGGACAATAACTTTTTAATACTTGAATGAAATCTTTCCAAGTTTGGTATACATGTACCTTACCTGAAGGTTTCACTTGGTATTGTTTTTCTTGTCGATCTGCTCATAGGTGGCGCCACCTGTAGGCCAAGTTAACATTTCCTATGATCCCGGTTGCGATTATTTTTTATGCCTATCTGCCTACACATGGCGCTACCTGAGGCCCAAGGTAAAATTGCATTTCCGGACAGTAACTGTTGGACATTAATGGATTCTTTTAAATTTGGTATGTGGGTACCTACCCTCAAGGCATCTTATGGGACCATGTTAATGATGTTTTCCTAAGTTTTACGTTTTTACTTTCTTCACAAATAATGAATGTTCCCTTTACTAAAGTCAAGATGCAAAAGGCATGCCTCCAATCGTATTCGATCGACTGTATCTAGTTTCTTCAATAGTTGGCATGTACGCATTCCTTGTGACAAGATGTTGATTGGTATTGCGTTTCAGAAAGATCTACCTGTAGATGGCGCCACTAGAGTTCTTTCCGTTCTTTTGTTTCGCCCACTTGTGCTTACAGGTAGCACCACCTCGTGTCAAATCTAAATTTGATGTCGCTCATCAGATTTTTCTCCAATTTGATATGCAGATACATGTACCATGCCATGATATGTCCCTTGGGATTGTATTTCACCTGCTTCTGCATACTGGTGGCGACACCTGGTGGAAAAATCTGAAATTTGTTTCTGGCAATAATTTGACAACTGCTCATCGGATTCTTCTCAAATTTGGTATTCATATGCCATAAGATGTCACTTGGGATCGTGTTTTTGTATACAAATCTAGATTTGTTTTCCGGACAATAACCCCTTTTCAGATTCTTCCCAAAGTTTGTATGCTGATACACCATGTCATGAGATGATCCTTGGGATTGCATTTCGCCCACTTGCACCTACATGTGGCGACACCTGGTGGCTAATTTAAAATTTTGTTTCCAGACAATAGGTTGAGGATGCCGTCAGCTTCTCGTCAGATTTGGTTTGCAGATAATATGCCTTGAGATGCCACTTGGGGTCCGCTTCTCGGTTACATAATTTCCATGCTTCACTGCATGTAAACTATATTACAGAAGCAAAAAAGAAAACGTTCAGTCAACCGTTCTGAGTTGATTTTAAAACTTGGGAAGGCAGAAAGACCCTTCCGCATCCAACGCCTATGAAGTAGAAGTTGCCTCCCTCATGTATATCCCCTGAGACCAACAATGCTAAAAAATATTGCTGCCATTTCGGCGGGGGACTTAGCTTCCTCTGGCTGCTTGTTCATTCTTTTGGTAGAACTTGCTAGGTAACTAGAGTAACCAGTGCGGTGGATGGACAGAATACCTTCTGCGGGCCACAGTACGACCCTGCTCGCCCTGACCAGACATTTACACTATATTGTGGCACTCTTGTACAACCAAACTATTCACTTGTACCTGGTACGAGTTCGGTAGCTCTGTGTAGAAGGAAGGTCTCCCAGTCTTCAGCAGCCTGTTTCGCATATGCCTCCCTCTCAGAACCTGTGGCGTTGTTAGCTAATAAAGCATCTGTTAAAGTTCCTGGACTGTATGAAGTAAAATAATACCAAAAATAACTTGCAATGGTTAAGTTTTATCAAACAGATGTAAAGTTGGAAAATGTGACTAATATTTATTACGTGTCCACCATGGCAATATTCCTACCGCTGACTATGTATCCTATTGTCTGATGATCGAGCTAACACGGGACAATGCTTCGATAATACTCTCCATACATCCAGAGAGCAGAGAAGCTGGTAACTGGGTAGAATCATTCCTAGGGCATTCCTCAGTATGACTAAGCCGGTTGTCATCTTGATAAATCCGTTTAGTAATGTTGGTATTCGCAATTGGCATCCCCTATGAAAACCTATACAATCCATATATGCTCCATTAAAACTCCGTTCCGTTCGAGTGTCATAAACCTCAACACCCTAGCTGATTATGTTGGGCACATTTTGAACCCCATTACAGAACCGTGTATCCATAAATTCACGGGGTGAACTCCAAATGGTGAGACGTCTAGCGACTAAGATAAACCATTTAACTCTACAGGAAAGCAGTATTTTCGTTATTTTGGGACTACACTCTCTCATTATAGCACAGATTCCAGTACAGAAAATACCAGAGCGGGATTCGAACTAGCGACCCCCAGAGTAAGGCATCTAATCGCCAGCACTATATATCGGCGATCGAAACCACTCGCCCAACGGGCCTCCCACAAAAATAGAAGGTAGCAGACCGGTAGTCTTGAAAGCGAACATACAGTACCCCCTTATGGTCGTAATAACACAGCTCCCATAGGTGAATACATAGGAAGATATATTTTGGTCATTTAAAAAGTGATCTTACAACAGTATTTTAGTTACTTTTGGGATTAAGCTATCTTAGTATAGCTCAGATTCTAGTGCAGAAAATTGGTCGAGACCACAGTGGGTTTCGAATCACCGACCCCTCCCCCCCCTTACTCTGGGGGTCGCTGTTACGGCTTAAAATTCCCACCAAAACAATAAACATACATATATTTGTCGAGTGACATGTACAGAGGACGGGCCTCGGGGATTAGCAATCCACCAGGAGAGTGCTAGCATACACAGGTAATAAATTGAAGCCGTATGCAAGAGGTGAGAAAAATTGACGATGTCTAGCGAATGAAAGAGAACCATATGACTGTACAGGGAAGCATCCCAGAGTACCCAACATTCAGTTGAAAAACAAATTTGCAAAACAAGTTAGCTACTCCATAACATACCTATTTCATTTTTCGCCAATCACAAAGTTATTCAGAAGAAAAGTAATAAACTGACCATCTTTTTTCACCAATATCAGTATATTTTTAACATTTCAACTACACTTATACTAATGTACTCATATGTGTGCGAAGATTCGGGAATAGTGGAATACGGAATACACTAGGGTTCCTCAGGGACAACCATTTCACCGGTTTTGCAGTTTTTCTTCAACCCTCATTATGGTGGATAGTTGCGATCAGTTTTTTCAAAGACTGGAATTGGTTAGTCTAAGAAGTCCAAAAGTGTGTCTCTCATGGATTTTTAGTCAAATTGCAAGCTGGCGTTTTCCGGAAAAATCACGCACAGCAAAGAACATCTATCTAAGCAGCTGAAGTAAGTATGTATTTACCGTCAAATCTACCAGGCCACCATTATACGACAACCAATTACGACTTGAAATTCCGAGACTCCATAGAGTCTCAGACAAATATTCGATAGGCCTGGTCTTTCTCAAACCCTTGCAGTCTCTGGTCAGATTCAGCTAGGATCGAATACTCAGTCTACGTGAGATGTCATGAGATAGTAAACAGTATAATTTATGTAGCATTTAACGATCAGCGTATCCCTTTCCATTCTTATCCAGCTGTGAAAATGTTGTCAGGTCTATGGCAGTAAAGAAATCGTTTTCCACGCAATTATTTAGCTTTTTTTTGTGAACAAATCCACAATTTCGTCCAACGATAGCTCTTCCTACTAAAGTTCGAGAAAGCTCCTCCTCCCTCTCACACCACGGTTTGTCATTATTGATAACCTTAGCACGATTGGCTTCAATAAATTCTGCAATGCACCTCATCGTGTCCGAATTGATGAAGGTATGCAACTCCATCGGGCAATCTCATCTTTCTGGCCGAAGTATCCGTCTACATTTTGTATAGTTCTCAAAGTTAGACTATGCAGCACATCTTCTCACTTTCCACAAGTGACGCTGCTTCGAACTATAGTGTTCCAATCATACAAACCAACACCCTAATCTGTCCTAGACGGTCAGAATAAACGGTATATCTCCTTCTTCACTCTTGAAACCCTTGCTTCTCTAGCCTTTATATCGAAAACTACACTTCCATGAATTTCACCAGAATCACAGACTTTTATCATAGTCAAACGTCGGTTTCAGCAATTTGCCGGCATGCGACTTCAACAGGGCGTATGTGTTTTTTTTCTGACCCAAGTTGGGTTATACATTGCTGTTGTTATACATTGACATATAACGTAGTGAAGGGTATATATCCACCTTCACTGGGATTTGAAGGAAACTACAGATAGCCCTAACGGTACATCATATTTAGACATATATCTCTAAAAAAAATGAAGCGGGCCTTCTCTCTCGTCGACTTTATGACAAAATAGATGATTACAATTTCGACATGATAAACTATCCCTTTCTAGAAAGTAATATTCCAGTGGGACCTGCATATGGCGTATACATATCTCACCTACTAGCAGTTGCTAGATCCTCTGTTAACTGTGACGATTTTAGTCAACTTATAAACAAGGCTAGATCACCAAGCACCTCCACTTACAGTTTATCAAATTTGGCGATACATATCGCATGCTGATAGCTAAATGCGAGCATAGCGTGCAAGATCTATGACGTTACGTTTTGTAACTTGTGTCTAATTCCGCTTAACCCGGACTAGGGGCCGAATGAACCCATGTACTTCAAGATCCTCCTGGTGCTCATATGAACATTCACCATCAAGGCTTGACTGAGATACATCATTCTCTAGATGACGACTTTACAACGAATATCACATGAATTAAGAATACTGACCAGCGATACGGGTTTGATATTTTTAGAACACCGTGATGTCTTGCCGGCATCATTGAAAACTGTTGATAGTTTCTCTCTTGCAAGAAACTAGCCTATGTATATGTATACTATGATTGTCTTTTCGAATTTGGTGCTAATACTGTCATATGGAATATGGAATAGGTATTTGGGTTATGAACGCAGATATTCTTTAATGGACGACGGCTGAATTATGAATGACGGACCAGACGCTTGTAAAAATTCCTAGGACACTTTTAACCAGGTTCTCTCGGTTCTTATGAGTAACGCTATTTTGCGTTTGTGATCAGGTGTTCAACTACGGTCAAGTTGCAAGACAGCTGTATCACAAACAGGTGCTGCCTTTTGTTGGCAGTGCCTTTGTCAAATTTCGCTTGACTACAAACCACTTTGCCTCTTATAGTGCTTGGAACACCTGCACGTAAATCATATGACCGCCAGCAGGCCTCGCCGGAAGTCCTATGGGATTCTAACATACATATATCCAGGATGCAAATAGTATAGGATCCGAATCCTATAGAATGTATCGTGATCATATAAAATCCTACAGGATTAAACTGATTGATAAAAAAAGGTTTTGGAGTTTGCAGTTGAATTTGACGTTTATCAAAAAAGTAGAAGGGAAGTCGGGGATGGGAAATTTCGAAGCAGTATTCAATTATACCAAGATGTGTTTATGTAAATAAAAATTGAATTGATTTTACAGAATTCAATTATACCAGGATGTGTTTATGCAATTGGGAATTGGAGTGATTTCTCAGAATGCGGGGGCTATATATATGATAGAGTGATGAAGCAGGAGGAATACCATCATCCAAATAATATGATTTTCGTGATGTTACATTTCATATCGGGGATTACGGAATATCATGTGACCGAGTTACAAGCTATCAGGATGAACACATTTGTTGAGATATAGCGTTTACTTGTTTGATTTCTGTCATAATATATATTACACAGTTTATTGTGGAACACTACGCTTTGTGTTGCTTTCTTGGATTAATCACGGGATGGTTAAATTGCACCCTATATGTAATGCTATATAATCTTTATTTACCTCCTACTTAACCAATGGGATGCGAAAGCAGTGAAGATGAAATCGATACTTTCTGGTGGTAGACATTGTTGATAGAAACTCGTTCCCGAAACCAGCACGAAAACGTTGGGATACTCTTCTGTGAGGCCCGTCTCGCCCTGCAGCAAACCTGCAAAATTACACAACACTTATTAGCTAAAACGAGAACAGATTATATTGTGCATGCACAACAAGGCCACCATTAATTCGATTACCTCAAAGAAACTTTAGCCGATTCAAAGAATATTTTGTCGATCAGTTCTAAATGCTCGAAACTCTTCACCATTGGATTGTTGTGCAAGATTTTGGTATCCTCCAGTGTACGTGTTTCAATCCTGGTATGATTATTACAGGCCAGTAGTAAAGGCGTCCTGATGGAAGTATCTATGTCAAGTATGACGCGTTTGACGTCATCGTATGACGTCACTGGGTCGAGGTCACGGGAAAGTAGGTCGATTACGTAAGAAACCGGTTTAAATTATGTAATAATGTTACGTAATTAGGTCATGATCGCTCGTAAGTAGGTCGATTACGTAAGAAACCGGTTTAAATAGGGCGATATGACGCAATAGTGTTACGTAATTAGGTCATGGTCGCTCGTAAGTAGATCGATTACGTGAGAAATCGGTTTAAATAGGGCGATATGATGTCTATTTTTGGCAGTGATGTCTATATTTAGCTGCTCCTTTGTTAGCTAACAATAAAAACACCGCGTGACCCTTTGACGGCTAAAAGGAGAGAGTTTTCGAGTTCAGTGGTCACAGGCCTCTGGCGCACGAAGGTGCGATTTTTACGTATTTGGTCGATCTCCTGTCTCGGTATACAATGGATGACGAGAAAACATTTGATGAAGGTAAGTTCGCATTATCAATCATTCCTTTGAGAACAAGCGGTTCGTTTCTTAAAAGATCTATTGGTCGAATCATAGCGTATGTTGAGAGAAGGTCTTTCATATATTGTAGACAACATAATGTATTAGAGCAAATGAAATGTATAGCTAACTGACCGTGCGAGTTAAATCTATGTACCTCCGAATGTCACAGCCGAGCGCACATCTATTGTCCTTCTCTGTGCGCACCGGTCCATTGCACTTTCGCAAACGGTCCCCCTTTGATACGCGCCGGTGTACACGGAAACGACATTCTTTCAGAAACACTTGAATTTTCTTAGTCTAAAATAGTTCGATAATCGAGGTTGATTAATTATTAGACCTTAAATATATATATATATATATGGGCGAATTTCTGTTAAATACTGTACGGTTGGACATACCGCCGGTATAGTTTATTCAACCCTTCCGTTAATATACGGCTTATAATACATGCATAGCTAACTGACCGTGCGAGTTAAATCTATGTACCTCGGATTGTCACAGCCGAGCACACATCTATTGTCATTCTCTGTGCGCACCGGTCCATTAAGTTCAAATAGTGATGTATTATGCGTCGATATTGACATCAATACCATTCAAAAGACCTTTATTCGGTGCCCCCTAACATTGTCTCTGCACACGGGAGAAAATTGAACTATGTTGCCGTGGACTAAAATAGACCAACTTTTAGCTATGCACCTGTCTCTCTGGTCGAGTTACTGTGAGAATAAAAGAAACGTTTAACACTCTTTCTGCCACAATTATTTCAAGAAATTCGATAAACTCAAGTAACATAATTTGACAAAATCAAAGATAAATTTTTACCGTATTAGCGTCGCTAAAATTATGGCCTCTCAATCGAACGTGTTATTTATCCGACAACTTACACTATTATGCAAGTCACCAGCACACTAGCATTGTTTTACAAGTCACCAACACTCTAGCATTGTTTTACAAGTCACCAACACTCTAGCATTGTTTTACAATACAATACAGTAAACACACACGGTGAGCATTGGTAATGATCGCTCACGATATGATGACTATTTGTATCGTGTTCCGACGAAGCGTAGCGTCCGCAAAAGCGCCCGCAACGCCCGCAACGCCCGCAAGCGCCCGTTTCAATGCCCTTCGATATCTGAGAAAAAGAGAGAGATCAACACGTTCACAAGTTTTCATATATTTTATTATCCCCACTGTTATGCCGTACCCAAGCTGGGGGCCGCTATGGGTATGTTTACAATTCATAACGTTGGAGTGATATCAGTTTTAATCACGCTCTTGTCAGTGTTCGTGAATTCTTGAAGTTCATCTACGGTCATCATCATCTTTTCGCTTTATTTCTTTATTTCAGCATTCGACAGTGAGCTTCTTAAATCACCGTCAGTTTTCTGATCATTATTATTCGATGTACCAAGTCCTAATCAGACTCGCTATCTACCAATCCGGGAAAGTCCGTGGGCAACATGTCCTTGAAGAGCTGTTTCCGCATCTTGATGGCGTTTTTAGGGCCTCTCTTGGAGGTAAACCCATATCCTCTTCTAAGTAGCTCTTTGTTTTCATGATGGCCCTGTGGTTACGATCACTTTTCATTTCAAGAGGAATCAAGGTATAGTTTTCATACAGAGCCATTGCAGATTTTATGATTCGTGGTTGCATGTTGATATAGGCCTTCTGTAAAGTCTCTTCATCCTGTCCATCTGCCTGGATAGCAGCGGCGTGTGCGTTAATAGCGTCGTCCACAATGCGATACCAAAATGACGACTCCTCTTCGTCCGTGTCTGAATCACCCAAACTTTCGCTTTCCTCGGATGAGCTAGTGCTGTCCGCATCAGACCATGAGTTTTCAGCGCTGTCATCGCCATATGATGAGTTCACGGTATCCGTATCATCGCATAGACTCTCACTGTCTACATCAGAGACCTCGTCGGTGTCTTCATACCCATGAATATTCTTCCTATGTCTGATCATATCGTTGTACCTGGTGAACGATCGGTGACAGTCTGAGCAAGAATAAGACATGTGGAACTGAGCGACAAAAATGAAGTGAGTTAGTCTTTCTAATAGTGTTGTATTTATGAATGATGATCGCAGCGCCATCTATACACCGATATGAACTCACGCTGTGCATGGATGGGGTCCTATCCGATTGGTTAATAAGCCTTCACGGCGTAATGCTTTGACATATCTCTCTCCCTTCACGTAAGGCGCTAGCATCCCTCATCGCCACCAACGTCCGATAGTAGCGGGCGTTTGCGCCCACAAGCGCCCGCAAACGCCCGCAAGCGCCCGCAAAAGCGCAAGCAACGCCCGCAAGCGCCCGCAAAAGCGCCCGCAACGCCCGCAAGCGCTCTCAAAAGCGCCCGCAACGCCGGCAAGCGCCCGCAAAAGCGCCCGCAACGCCCGCAAGCGCCCGTTTCAACGCCCTTCGATATCTGAGAGAAAGAGAGAGATCACGGGGCCGTCAACACCCGGTGGTGGTGGTGGGCCCTGGTGACGAAAAGTGGAACTAGTGGGAGATAACTCCGGACTTGTGAACGTGTTGATCTCTCTCTTTTTCTCAGATATCGAAGGGCGTTGAAACGGGCGCTTTTGAGGGTGCTTGCGGGCGCTTTTGCGGGATAATAAAATATATGAAAACTTGTGAATATGCTGATCTCTCTCTTTCTCTCAGATATCGAAGGGCGTTGAAACGGGCGTTTGCGGGCGCTTGCGGGCGCTTTTGCGGGATAATAAAATATATGAAAACTTGTGAATATGCTGATCTCTCTCTTTTTCTCAGATATCGAAGGGCGTTGAAACGGGCGCTTGCGGGCGTTTGTGGGCGTTTGCGGGCGTTTGCGGGCGCTTTTGCGGGCGCTTGCGGGCGTTGCGGGCGCTTTTGCGGCCGCTTGCGGGCGTTTGCGGGCGCTTTAGCGGCGCTTGCGGGCGCAAACGCCCGCTACTACCGGACGTTGGTGGAGATGAGGGATGCTAGCGCCTTGCGTGAAGGGAGAGAGATATGTCAAAGCATTACGCCGTGAAGGCTTATTAACCAATCGGATAGGACCCCATCCATGCACAGCGTGAGTTCATATCGGTGTATAGATGGCGCTGCGACAATCATTCATAAATACAACCCTATTAGAAAGACTAACTCACTTCATTTTTGTCGCTCAGTTCCACATGTCTTATTCTTGCTCAGAGTGTCACCGATCGTTCACCACGTACTACGATATGATCAGACATAGGAAGAATATTCATGGGTATGAAGACACCGACGAGGTCTCTGATGTAGACAGTGAGAGTCTACACGATGATACGGATACTGTGAGCTCATCATCTGGCGATGACAGCGCTGTAAACTCATGCTCTGATGCGGACAGCACTAGCTCATCCGAGAAAAGCGAAAGTTTGGGTGATTCAGACACGGACGAAGGGGAGCCGTCATTTTGGGGTCGCATTGTGGACAAGGCTATTGACGCACACGCCGCTGCTATCCAGGCAGATGGACAGGATGAAGAGACTTTACAGAAGGCCTATATCAACATGCAACCACGAATCATAAAATCTGCAATGGCTCTGTATGAAAACTATACCTTGACTCCTCTTGAAATGAAAAGTGATCGTAACCACAGGGCCATCATGAAAACAAAGAGCTACTTAGAAGAGGATATGGGTTTACCTCCAAGAGAGGCCCTAAAAAACGCCATCAGGATGCGGAAACAGCTCTTCAAGGACATGTTGCCCACGGACTTTCCCGGATTGGTAGATAGCGAGTCTGATTAGGACTTGGTACACCGAATAATAATGAGCAGAAAAAAAAACAAAAAAACTGACGGTGATTTAAGAAGCTCACTGTCGAATGCTGAAATAAAGAAATAAAGCGAAAAGATGATGATGACCGAAGATGAACTTCAAGAATTCACGAACCCTGACAGGAGCGTGATTAAAACTGATATCACTCCAACGTTATGAATTGTAAACATACCCATAGCGGCCCCCAGCTTGGGTACGGCATAACATTGGGGTTAATAAAATATATGAAAACTTGTGAACGTGTTGATCTCTCTCTTTTTCTCAGATATCGAAGGGCGTTGAAACGGGTGCTTGCGGGCGCTTGCAGGCGTTTGCGGGCGCTTGGGGGCGTTTGCGGACGCTACGCTTCGTCGGAACACGATACAAATAGTCATCATATCGTGAGCGACCATTACCAATGTTCACCGTGGGTGTTTACTGTATTGTATTGTAAAACAATGCTAGAGTATTGGTGACTTGCAAAACAATGCTAGTGTGTTTGTGACTTGCACAATAGTGTAAGTTGTAGGATAAATAACAAGTTCGATTGAGAGGCCATAATTTTAGCGACGCTAATACGGTAAAAATTTATCTTTGATTTTGTCAAATTATGTTATATGAGTTTATCGAATTTCTTGAAATAATTGTGGTAGAAAGAGTGTTAAACGTTTCTTTTATTCTCACAGTAACTCGGCCAGAGAGACAGGTGCATAGCTAACAGTTGGCCTATTTTAGTCCACGGCAACATAGTTCAATTTTCTCCCGTGTGCAGAGACAATGTTAGGGGGCACCGAATAAAGGTCTTTGGAATGGTATTGATGTCAATATCGACGCATAATACATCACTATTTGAACTTAATGGACCGGTGCGCACAGAGAAGGACAATAGATGTGCGCTCGGCTGTGACATTCCGAGGTACATAATTTAACTCGCACGGTCAGTTAGCTATGCATGTACTATAAGCCGTATATTAACGGAAGGGTTGAATAAACTATACCGGCGGTATGTCCAACCGTACAGTATTTAACAGAAATTCGCCCATATATATATATATTTAAGGTCTAATAATTAATAAACCTCGATTATCGAACTATTTTAGACTAAGAAAATTCAACTGTTTCTGAAAGAATGTCGTTTCCGTGTACACCGGCGCGTATCAAAGGGGGACCGTTTGCGAAAGTGCAATTGACCGGTGCGCACAGAGAAGGACAATAGATGTGCGCTCGGCTGTGACATTCCGAGGTACATAATTTAACTCGCACGGTCAGCTAGCTATACATGTCATTTGCTCTAATACAATGTGTTATGTTAGTCTACAATATATGAAAGATCTTCTCTCAACGTACGCTATGATCCGACCAATAGATCTTATAAGAAACGAACCGCTTGTTCTCAAAGGAATGATTGATAATGCGAACTTACCTTCATCAAATGTTTTCTCGTCATCCATTGTATACCGAGACAGGAGATCGATCAAGTACGTAAAAACGCACCTTCGTGCGCCAGAGGCCTGTGACCACTGAACTCGAAAACTCTCTCCTTTAAGCCATCAAAGAGTCACGTGATGTTTTTATTGTTAGCTAACAAAGGAGCTGCTAAAAATAGGCATCACTGCTAAAAATAAACATCATATCGCCCTATTTAAACCGGTTTCTGACGTAATCGGTCTACTTACGAGCGACCATGACCTAACTACGTAACACTATTGCGTCATATCGCCCTATTTAAACCGGTTTCTTACGTGATCGACCTACTTACGAGCGACCATGACCTAATTACGTAACATTATTACATAATTTAAACCGGTTTCTTACGTAATCGACCTACTTTCCCGTGACCTCGACCCAGTGACGTCATACGATGACGTCAACGCATCATACTTGGCATAGATACCGACAGCGGGACGACCTTGACCTACTTTCGAGTGACCTTGACCTGCTTTCACGTGACCTCGACCCCAGTGACGTCATACGATGACGTCAAACGCGTCATACTTGACCTAGATAAGGACAGCAGGACGCCTTTACTACTGACGTGACACGTTGCAAGTCACCGCGACCGACGTTCACGACGTCGGGAACAAGCGCCCAAGGCCTGGGACAACTATTAATACCGGGAGCGGTAGCAGAAAAGCTCAGTCGACATGTTTTACACAGTAACAGCTACACAGTAACAGCTCGGCAGCAGTGTTCTCAAGCAATACGTTATCCGGTACCTGTATACGTGGTAAAACGTGAAAGAGGACGCGGTGTGTGGTATCTGACCACGCACGCCAGCAAGACGTATCTCTTTGTACTTCGTCAAGGCCAGTACCACATTCCAAAGTGTTCATCAAACGTTGTGTGATATCATGAAGGGTAAGATCGATCGCCGGGTGGCTAACAAGACAGAACCCCTTCCGCTCAAAGATTCCGCCTTCCAGTCGTTCAACGAATTCAATCAGAAGTTCAGTTGAGGCTGACTGCCAACGTGGGTATAGAATTGAGCAACGCCCTAAAACAATTGTTAGGACTGCGTGATAATGTGTACGCGGGTCCTATTGAAGTAGGCTTCACCGCCAAATCCACCTACAGTACAATGGACACGATTGGTGGTTTGTGTGGCCTGTATATCTACTCAGATGTGGTCGATGCACACATTGTCTGAGAAAGCAACGTACAACTATACGCGTCTGCCCGATGAAAGGCGAGCACGGTGATCAAGTCACACACAGTTTCAAACACATCGTTTATCTACCGATCGGTCAGACCGATATTAACTCCTTCATCACCGATATAAGAGAGGATGCCGGTGTGACGGAAACGGTGGCCCAAAGCATCCATTGTCCGGGGGACACTCGCGTCTAGACGTCAGTGTCCCAAGACACTAAGATCTGGATTTAATTGTCCGTCGGGCATTCAGGTCTGGATTTGGATGTCCTGGGACACTGGCTTCCAGGAGACGGAAGTCCTAACTTGGAGCCCAGTGTCCGCCTCGATTACTATTTCCTATTTTCCATCCAGTTTACACGTGAACATGTTTACCAGAGAGTAGTATGGAAAGGGAGTTACGGCGTTATTGACCTACTTCCGACAGGTGGCGCCAACAGATCATTTCCGCCTGACCTTTGTGAAGTCACTTCCGGTTCCGGTCATGTGACATAAAGTGACCTTTAACCCTGCGCATGATTTCCGCTATTGTGCGCATTTCCACTATTGTGCACTTCCGATCACGTGACCGGAACCGGGAGTGACCTCACAAAGGTCAGCCAAAAGTGACCTGTTGACGTCACCGGTTGTAAGTAGGTCAATAACGCCCTAACATCCCCCCCCCGCTTCTCTCTGTCTCTCCCTCCTACCCAGGAGGTGAGGATGAAAATGAATTAAAAAAACAAGATAACTTTAACAGAAAATCTTGAAATTATGCTAAGAAATAGCGAGGTAAGACTGCATCACATCTAAGGGCTTTTCCTCGTGCTTGTGGGCCTCTTTGCTTGTCCAGTGGGAGCTTGTTCACTACAATGAAGAATACAACATATTGGCGAGCATACGTTACAACAAGTCAACAGGAGAAATCACACGTTCTTCTGTTTCCACGAATGCAAGTCGCGATACATAATTGTTCTATAAAGGTGTGGAAGCTGCCATTCAGTGGGGTAATTAGGCCACCCATTAGGCCACCCTAATTAGGTAATTAGGCATATTCCGTGGGTCTTCCAAAGACGGGGTCAAATTTGCATGTTTTCTATATAGCTTGGACTATTTTATGCAAACAATTCCTTGTTTAACCCTACCAGGCCTGAGAGAGGTGCATTCCTCACCCTCCCCCCCCCCCCAACTTTCAGCGCAATCTCCGGAACGACAAAGCTCACACTCACACTATGTAGTTTATCATATTTGGGTCATTTGGAGCCTATTTGCATAACCTCGAGAGCAGAGGATCACGGGTAAAATCACGGGTAATTTATCATGCATGTTTTTTGGAAAAATTCCATGAATAAAATTATCGCAAAATTTGATAAAAAAATCGACCAAGAAAGGTATTTTTTGAAAATGACATCACTGTGACATCATCAAAGCGACCATCTTGATTTTTTTTTACATTTTATTGTACAGGTTGATGGAAAGATATAGTGTGATAAATTTCAGTCCCTTTACCTTTAGGGATAAGAAAAATAGTTAGGGGAGGGGCAAATTCGCCCCCCACCCGACCCAGGCCTGGACAGGTCCTAACCATCCCAGGTCAGATAAGGTTAACACAGAATTTCTTCAGATTTCTCGCATTCTTAATAACGGCAGAAACCTTTAAACCGCGAAGTAAAGCTAGCAACCGCAGTGTAAAGGTTACTTCGCGGTTTAAAGGTTTACTCATTCATTTATTCATTCATTTATTCACCAAGATAAATTAATTGTACAATTTATAGTTGTAAAAGGCAGTTGGCGGGAATAAAACCCCAGAGGGCTTGTTCTATCCCTGTAGTAAACAATTAGATTATATATACGAATATAAGTTAAAGAAGCTGGTGAATATTGATATGAATGTAAGCGCTGAGAAAATTATATAAATAAAAACAAACACGTATCCTCCGACAATCAGCAAACTCGACGGCTTAAAGAGTTACTCTGCGGTTTAAACGGTGTAAACGTTTCCAAGAGTTTTGTTTGGTTTTCGTTGGGGAAAAAAACGATAAAGTCATTGATGACGACGTTACTAGAAATGACAAAAATGTAAAGAAAACATGTGATAAACTAAAATCTGTTTGTAGAAAATAGGCGAAAGTCAAGAACATCCCCAATAAATGCAGAAAATGTAATAATAAAAAAAAATAAAAACATATCTTGAATGGAATAGGCAAATATACCCGGTGTTTGTCACGAATATACCATTAGTTGAACTACCGGTAATGTATACATATTAACCATATATGAAGTATACAAAATATATCAATTGTGGGTCACAAGGACTCACTTCTCTCATTTCTATGTAAATGGGTTATACCAAAAAAGAAAAGTATCTCGCTCAAACAATCGAAGATAAAACTCATAATAAATATATTCACTTTCAATGATCAAAACAACGGAATTTTGTTGACATACTGCTACCTGATAATTCCTTTGAGCAGCTCGACGTATGGAACGTTTCTCTTGCTGAATTTTCCCGGCTTCGTACTTGTCCATATTGTTGGCCAAATATCGCAGACTATCGGCAGGAGCTAAGGATGACATAGGTCTGATTGTGGATAGGTATATGTGGATGTCAGCTTTTATACACACCTCTTCAGGTATACAAAAAAAATATTCCTTTAAGAATTTAAGGAATATTCCCCGACTGCATGTTATACCAGCGGAATATTCTAAGGAATACGTTTTCACCGGGGTGAGAAGATGTTCACCTGGGTGAAAACAGGATTTCACCTGGGTTAAAACAGGATTCCACCAGGGTGATAACGTTTGCGCCCAGGTGAAAACCTTTTCACCCCGGTGAAACCTTTTCACCCCGTTGAAAACGTTTGCACCTTGGTGGAAACTGAGGAGGAGTGAAAGACCCCTTCCCCCCCCCCCCCGGCCCACCCAAACTGAAAAAAAAATATATATACAAAACTAAATTAATAGCATGTCGTATATGGGCCACCGTAAAGATGTATATTGAATTAAATACATAAAATTATTTTTTTTCTAAAAAAATATATATATATTTAACAAAGATGCGACGGTATAACTTTACAAGACGTACTAAAGCTGTACATGAGAAATGCAGAAAATCAAACATTTTCAACTGATCCCGACTAGGATCGAACCCACAATCTTACCTTCTGCTGTACTGTCCACCGTCTATGCCTTTACCCACTGCACCACCGATTTGCTGGCCGAACCTCTGTTCAGAATTTCTAGTCTTTACTATTCCTTTAGCTTCATATATAGGTCAACCGGACTCTGTGGAATGCCGGACTCTGAGGACTTCCATCGCTGTGGAAGCGCCCATAGTCCGCCAGATGCCATGGTCCGGGCCCTATATATATGAGAAGGGACATTCCTGTCTAGATTTCAGTGGCCCGGACACCAACGATACCAGGACCCTGGTTTCTACTGATAGGGGAACAACTGTTTCCGAGGGAGGACTTTAGTATCTGGATCTGGGTGCCCTTTGGGCACCCATATCCAGATACCATAGTCCCCGGACCCTCATATCTGGCGGACCACGGTTGCTTCCACACCGGTCAGCCGATTGCATTCCAGCTTGAGAAAATGTTGCTGACACTTCATTTCCGTCAAGTCTGAGCGGTTCACTTCGTATAATGAAGGTCCGTTATCAATGCAATACATCCAGCTACGTCGACCATTACACCGAACAAGCCGGGGGGTAGTCTACCCGCGTTCAGCGGATCACGTTTTCAGCGCGGGCATGGGATTGGCAAAGTACTTGGCAGCATCGTCAAAAAATTTCTTCGAACACGAGTTTCTGAGTGTTTATTCTTAGATACATTGGCGACGAGGAAAACGTTAAAAACATTGGAAACATGGCGAAAGTACTGGATATTCCACCTGTTGCGGCATTTGACTGTACTGGCGATGTCAGCGGACTTGCTCCTCGTTGGGAGGCTTGGCGCAAATCGTTTGATTTGTACGTGACTGCTGTAGGAGTCACAGATGACAAGCAAAAACGTGCTTTGTTTTTGCATATCGCAGGTCCCAGGGTGCAAGAAATACACGACACCCTAGGCGACACAGGTACTGACTTTAAAGCAGCCAGTGAACTATTAGATGGATATTTCAAGCCGAAAAAAGAATCTAACATTTGAAAGACATATGTTTCGACAAGCAACTCAAGACCCAGGTGAGCGTATTGATTCTTTTGTTACCAGGCTACGCAAGTTAGCGGCTACGTGTGAGTTTGAAAATTTAACCGAAGCCATAATCTGTGATCAAATAACTGACAAATGCTATTCATCACAGCTGAGACGTCGTTTATTACGTCAGACAAATTTAACATTGGAACTTGCCCAGAGTATCGCTAGAACTATGGAAGCTGCAGATAAACATGCAACTGAAATGGAAAATGGTGCAGGGGCTAGTAAACATGCTTCTGTAAATGCTGTTCACCACACAACAAACAAAAGGGGTACTCCACCATCTAACAGGCAGCATTTTCCACAGCGTTCACAACGCCAATGTTTTCGTTGTGGATATACATCGCACATCGCAAAAGACTGTACATATGCAAAGGAGAAACAATGTTATTCATGTGGAAAAATTGGTCATCTTCAATTATGTGCAAATCTGGACAGCACAAGTCCAACAGTAGAGTAAAAATGGGAGTCTCGAGTCAGGGGAAACAGAAACGGGGTAACAGCAATGTACATTTTTTACAACAGTTTTCTGAAACTGATTCATCAGACGATGAATATGTGTTCACTGTTAAACCTTCATCACTGGATTCCGGGAAAATAACGGTTCTTGTCGCAAATACACCTGTAGAAATGCTGATCGATTCCGGTGCAACCGCGAATATCGTTGGTGCTGATGTCTGGCATGAGCTTTCAAAACAGGATGTCAAACTAGAACCGACTATGACGAAACTGTATCCTTATGGTTCAGGTAAACCATTGGATGTGAAAGGGAAATTTCAGGCTACTGCAAAAACTGATAACATTTCTGTTACAGCAGATTTCATTGTTGTTCATGGTTCGTGCGTTCCATTGCTAGGTCGTGAAACCGCAATCGAACTTGGACTGTTACGCGTGGGACCACAAGTAAATGTGCTCACAGAAGAGTCTGATATTGTCAAAAAGCACAGTGCTTTGTTTTCCGGGTTGGGAAAATTGAAAAATTTCCAGGCCAAGATTCACGTGAACCCTGATGTGAAACCGGTAGCCCAACCGCTACGACGCTTACCGTTCAACGTTAGACAAGCAGTGTCTGACAAAATAGCAGAGTTGGAGCGTCTCGAAGTTATCGAGAATGTTAAAGGCCCAACACCGTGGTTATCACCCTTAGTAGTTGTTCCAAAACCAAACGGTGAAGTGTGCGTTTGTGTCGACATGCGCAAAGCTAATGAGGCAGTTATTAGAGAGAGACATCCAATACCGACTATTGATGAAGTTCTTAATGACATGAATGGGGCCACAGTGTTTTCGAAGCTCGATCTCAAATGGGGGTATCATCAGATCGAATTGGATGAGGAGTCGCGGCAAATAACATGTTTTTCCACTTCGGAAGGTGTCTACAGGTACCGTAGGCTAATGTTTGGCATTTCCTCGGCTCCAGAAATGTACCAAAACATCATTCAGCAAACTCTTCAAGACTGCGAAGGAGTACGGAACATTTCCGATGATTGTGTCATATTTGGTACGACACAAGCTGAGCATGATGCACGCCTCGAGAAGGTATTGAATCGCCTAGAGGAGGTAGGATTAACCCTCAACCTGGCAAAATGCAGATTCAACATGAGTCGACTGGTATTCATGGGCCATGTCCTTTCTGCTCGTGGCATCAGTCCAGATGATGAGAAAATCAAGGCCGTGATGGAATTTGGACAGCCCAGCAATGCAGCAGAAGTGAGAAGTTTTCTCGGACGGGCTAACTACATGAGTCGTTTCATTGCTGACTTCGCTACAGTGGCTGAACCACTGAGGCGACTTACTCGAGCTAAATCAGAATGGCACTGGGGTAGAGAACAAACTGACGCTTTTGAGGAGCTCAAACAGAGATTGTCCAGCGCGGACGTGATGGCCTATTACAGTGGCAAGGCTCGTACTCAAGTGGTGGTCGATGCTAGTCCCGTCGGTCTAGGGGCTATTCTGATGCAGGAGCAACTAGATGGATATTTTCGACCAGTAGCCTATGCTAGTCGATCGCTGACAGATGTCGAAAGGCGATATAGTCAGACGGAAAGAGAAGCTTTGGCCGTTGTGTGGAGTTGCGAACGGTTCCACATCTACCTGTATGGAATGGAGTTTGAAATGATTACGGATCACAAACCCTTAGAAGTGATCTACAGTGCATCGTCAAAACCTCCGGCTCGCATAGAAAGATGGGTATTACGGTTACAACCCTACAAGTTCACAGTCCACTATCGACCTGGAAAGACGAACGCAGCAGATGTGTTGTCTAGACTGCTACGTGTGAAACAGAGTGAGCGCGATAAACGGAATGTCGCGGAGGAGTACATAAACTATGTGGCAAGAAACGCTGTGCCACAGGCAATGAGTCTAAGTGAAATAGGCCAGGCAACCGAACGCGATTGTCTTCTCCAACAAGTGAAAAACCGTATTCAGACACATGACTGGTCTAGGTGTGATGCCAGATTATCCGCGTACAAAACCGTTCGCGACGAACTCACTGTGTACAATGACGTGATCTTGAGAAGTTCCAGGTCGGTGATACCAGAAACACTTCAGTCTAAGGCTCTGCAAGTTGCACATGAAGGTCACCAGGGCATCGTTCGCACAAAGCAGCGGTTGAGAGAAACTGTTTGGTGGCCAGGGATTGACCGAGATGTCGAATAACTAGTCGCGCACTGCCCAGCATGTCAAGTGGTTGGTTCGCCACCCCCACCCGAACCAATACTGTCTACGAAATTGCCTGATAAACCGTGGCAGGACATTTCGTTGGATTTTCTTGGGCCGTTCCCAAGCGGAGATAGTCTGCTTGTAGTTGTCGACCTGTTCTCTCGTTGGCCAGAGGCAGCACTGATGAAATCGGTCACGTCAACTGCTTTGATCGGGTCGTTGGAAAAGATATTCGCGCGACAAGGATATCCTGAGACTATAACGAGTGGCAATGGACCGCAAATAGTCTCTGAGGAATTTCAGAAGTATATGTCAGAAATTGGGGTGAAACATAGGAAAGTTACGCCCTACTGACCGCAAGCAAACGGCACTGTTGAGAGACTGAATAGAACACTGTTGAAGTCCATTCGCACAACATGCACAGAATCCAGAGACTGGAAAAAGGCACTGCCAAAGTTTCTGTTGGCATACAGAACCACACCGCACGCGACTACAGGTGTTAGCCCTGCAGAGTTACTATGTGGACGGAAATTCAGAACGAAACTTCCGCGGATTCCAGACTCCAGAAAACACAGCCACAGGAATTCGCGTCTCCGAGACCAATCTCAGAAGAAGAAGGGAAAGGTCTACTCAGATAAGAAGCGCGCAGCGAGGCGTTCTCCGATTCAGGTTGGGAGTACGGTCCTCCTGATGCAAAAGCGAAAAAAAAAACTGACTTCAATGTTTGAGAGAGATCCCTACATGGTAACAGAGCGGAATGGAAATTTAGTAACTCTTGATACGCCGAAATGTGTCCCATGTGAAACTATTCCTTGGTGGTTCGAAATTGGACGTTCCGGATTGTGTGGATGACGACTCCAGCATCGACGATGTTGATGTTGACTGTAACAATCAACCAGACCCTGAGCCAATCCAGAGGTCTCGACGCCATACCAGGCAACCACGTTATCTTCAGGATTATGTGACCTGAGTCAATTCATTTGTGACCGTATCCAAAGTGTCCAAAAAACCTAATGCGATAGCATTGACTTTTGAATAAGTTAACACTTTGAACTACTAGTGAATTAACGTTAATGGAGTTGAAAGTTAAAAGATAACATAAGAAATCAGTTCTTTATATTTTTGGTTTTATTCAGACATGGACATGATACACAAAGTTGACAATCTTGAACTTCGGAAAGCATTGACAATCAGTGTTGATGAACATTGACAGTTTAAAGTTTTAATCGATGGACTATCGAAGTAACATTTACATGTACATTGTTCCAGTTTCATAGTTAACATGGTTATTGCATGCATATTCATTCAGATATTTTGGCCAGATAACTTCGAACACACCCTATAAGTAACATAGTGATTTCATTCAGATATAGTTGCAATCTAAAAGGAGGAGGGATGTTGTGTCTGTACCGCTATAGTCCGTGTCGGTTCACAGCGCGGTCATATACTTATATGTAACCAGCGAGTCTGTCTGTGTGTCGCACGCCATGTGCGGGAAGTTGATGTGAATTACAGTTGTGTTTCGAACACGAGTTTCTGAGTGTTTATTCTTAGATACGAACGTTACAGCTTTCATCCACGCCTAGTCGTGTCCTTCTACCAACAGTGAATTTTATTTGTGGACCGTACCACCTACCCAGACCAGTGCCGAGGAGGGACAATGAGTATAACATCTACCCCTTTCCAGCATCACAGCCACCATCACCAAAGCTGATACGACATACTTGGACTTAGCATATACGTACCTATACGTGAAAGCTAAAATCATCAATAAAGATGGGTCGGTCCTCAAAGCAGATGATCCAGTGGCTCCAGTCAATCTCTGGCTTCATTCGCGTTTCCAACAAGTGAATATATCGCTCAGTGATAAACTTGTGAGTGCGTCGACGAACACGTACCCGTATCGGGCCTACATCGAAACACTGTTATCGCCACGGGCTTGAGGCTAAACAGTTGTACTTGACAGCACCGTTGTTCTACCGAGAAAATACCCCAGGCAAGATGGAGGCGAGTCCTGATAATCTTGGATGGACAGATTGATTGGCATTCACGGCCCAGTATCTATATAATAATACCTGCTCGGGTGTGAATCGAACTCGACCTAGGGGATACCGTCCCACTGCTCTACCAACTGAGTTATCGAGTCCTGTTGGGAACAGCTCGCTCATTGAATCCATTTCACAAGTACGCGGCTCGTTGCCAGGATAACAAGTAAATTTTGGATATATATTCGATACAATGTTTCGACTTATAATTGCAGTCATCTTCAGGGATAAATTATTAATATAATTATATTGCTGCATTGTGAAACACCCTGCCAGAAAATACTGACTCGGATGAGAATCGAACTCACGATTTGGTTGGTAGAGCAGTGGGACGGTATCCACAGGTCGTGAGTTCGATTCTCACCCGAGCCAGTTTTTTTTTGGGCAGGGCGTTGCACAATGTAGGAATATAATTATATATAATCTATCCCTGAAGATGACTGCAATTGAACAGATATTCAGTACCGGTGTGGAAGCTAAGAATGTTCTGTGGATAAGAGTGTCCGGGTCCCATCCTCCAACCTAGCTAGGACACTTTTCTCCACATTGGGGACAAGTGTCCGTCCTTGGTTGCAATAGAAAAGGATATGAAAAGGGACACTAATCACCAGGACTTTAATATCCACCACACCGGTATTCAGTCGTCGTTGTCCTCATTTCTAGTATAGTAATTTGAAAAATCAAAGTACTTAAAGTACTGATGTCGGGTTTGCTTGCATCAGAGGAGTTTATTAGTCCCATATTTGGGAAGAATGGCGGTGTTCGCTTGACATAGGGAATCGTCCTCAAGCTGTTCGGTTTGAAGGGCCAAACTTTCACTTTTATCAAAGGGATATGAAATGGACCATTTTGTAGAGCCTTCATGCTGAATTGTAAGACCCGAAATAATGAAGGACTGCAGATGCACGAAAACAGATTTATGGATCACTAAAGTTGGTAAGTTGGCTTATTTTCGTATTTTTAGGCACTTTTCGGTGCGGGTTTTCTCTTGTTACAAAAATAGGACACCTTTAACCAAAACCAATTTTAGCTATTTTGACCAACAAATAAGTCTAAATATGATTTTGGTTAAAGGTGTCATAATTTTGCAACGAGAATTTTGGAGAGAAAATGTCGACTGTAAATGCACCGAAAAGTGCAAAATACGGCAGGTTTGAACCACTGTAAGTCTGGTTGTGTTTGTCTGTGGGTCTTGATTATTCTTTATCTTTATCTATTCAAATGGTCAATTTGGTGCTTTTTAGACAAAAATTAGCCCCAAAAGCTGTGTGTATCAAAAACGCATTGAGGACGATTCCCTATCTAAAGCGAAGATCATCTTTGTGATCTTGCACTATATATGAATCATAACTTTTGTTGTAAGGTAGCTTACCAAAGATTGAAAAATGTTCAAAAATATTAAAATTCATATTCGTAATAATAATTCATAAAGTGCCATATAGTTATAGAACAACCTCAAGAATATGTGTGTAAAGTTG
Organism: Hanleya hanleyi; assembly: GCA_036873755.1. Lineage (NCBI taxonomy): Eukaryota > Metazoa > Mollusca > Polyplacophora > Lepidopleurida > Hanleyidae > Hanleya > Hanleya hanleyi. The sequence goes on from JAVTVY010021909.1 coordinate 31,600, forward strand.
AAGTTTCAGATCTATATATTATGTACCAATTTCGAGTTCTTGCATTTGAAAGATTGACTAAAAAAACTGATGGGACAACAAGTGCTGGTCCTATATTACTCGCTGGTTATCCTGCTATTGCTTTGTGGCGCAGTGACTTCCTGGCATCAGCCCCAGATAATAGCCAGATAGGATCGGTTGTCGCTGGACCGTGGAGAATGACTATCCTTCTCGCCGTAACAAATGATACCAGATAAAGGCAACTTTTAAAAGAAATTGGAAAGATAAAATTTACTGCGATAATCTCCCAATTATCACGTTCTATGCACAAGCCATCGTGTATATGACTGTCAGAGAGAAGAACGGTATTTTTTATGACAGGGTTCGTGCACCTTCAGAGGTTCAAAATTCCATGACTTTTCTATGACCAATTTTTGAAATTTCCGTGACCTCTAAACAACGCTTTTCATACAAGTTCCAGATCAGACATTCATAACTCAGCCATCGTCCATGTCTGACTTCATTTGAAAGACAATCTATCTATATCAGTGTGACTGTATTTGTTTCAAACACCACAATATTTCCGGTTCCAATGTCTAATTTGTTGAAAGAAAGCCAGAAATACCCTCGCGATGATCGCCGGCAGATGTTGGCATACGGCCACGGTCGTGCAGGGTATTGGTCGTCTCACCGTTCGAGGTAGAAGTTGAAGCTCGGGCGAGCACGGCGGTCTCTTTTATTGTCGTTGTTGTCTCGGGTATAGTCAGAAATGCCGGTATGTTCATGTGCTGGCCGCCCTGATTTTTCTGTCCATGCGTAATGTGTACCCTGTAATTTTTGTATGGCTCCGTAAAGGACCATCGCCCATATTGGACAGATCCACATTTGTTTGACACACCGTGTACGTTGCTGTCCTCTCACCGTGACGGGACAACCACAGTTAGCCAATGTTCACTTTTGCATTTTTCCGGCATCGGCAAAATTAGCCCAAAGCTAAATTCCAAACCAACGAACAATGGCGACTGCAATTTGACCAGTTCAAATGGCGACTGTTCTGGATACGTAAATTAGTACAGATGTCAAGAGCGTGAGCCAATCAGCTGTCGACATTATGACCTCGACCAATACACTTCACAGAATATGAATATTAATTCAGCGGGAAACAGTCATGAGTTTAGTTCAACCAATGGACTACACAAAATATGTAAATGAGCTGTCTGACCTCGTTCCAATCTGGCGAAATTCGGTCACCAGCAAACACGTTTCACGGCTGTTTGGATTTGTATTCTGCAATAAATTTCACTGAACTTCAGAGAATAACTTAGCTTTTTCCACTCATTTTCCCCGTACATATATTTCCTCTGACTTTCCATGTCCTTTCAACGAAATTCCATTACTCTTAGCGCCTGAAATTGCATGGCTTGTGCGAGGCCTGTTGTGAATGCTGTAAGGGGCATCAAATGAGAACAGTCTCCGGGCAGGAGATCAAAACTACACATGTGCAGAAGAAAAAAGAAAAACTGAAGAGTGATACTAATGTAGGGTTTACCCTTGGTAAACCCGACAATAAGTCATGAGTCAAACTGTTTGAAAGCGTTGTCCAGGAACGCATGAAATTCTGTCTGAAAGCCGCACTCTCAAAATGTCTCTAAAATGTCGAGAGAGCACATCTGATCGTTTTCAAACTTGAATAAAACTAGTTTAGAGCATTTGACCATCACCATTTCGCATGATATGAAAATTCAGCACTTTTACAGTATATAATTATATAACAATCACTTTCAGCCTTTTGACTTTAAAATGAAAATCATGTTCACTACCATGACACCCGAAGGAACTTTTCTCGGCTAACCGTCACACATAGTTCCTTAAAATGTGATTTTCGATGAATTTAGTATCAGGTCTAGCAGTTTGATCCGTGAAACTATATATGGAATGTGAGCGAAGGCTTTATCAAACTATCCGAGAGGCATACTGACACGTTTCACTATTCAAATTTAGGCATGTGACAGTCTTGATATTCGATTAGAATTATTAATTAAGTTTCTGCTTATACGTGTGTTATTATCTGCAAACTATGGTTCGTTCGCCAGTGAACGAAGTCGTTCGTTTTACAGAAAACCATTGCGTTTTTTTTCTTCTTTGTTTGCCATCGTTCGATCGTTCGCTGGAAAACGATGGCGCAATAATACAATCACGTGATGTTCGCATTATCCAGCCTGATAACACAATCTCCGTGGGCACGGAGAAAAGAATCCGTTAATTCAAAGCAGAATTCTCTGACGTTTGGATAGGCAGTAAATTAATTTTACGTGTAACTAGATGTTGAAGTTCAGCTACATAATTAGACGACATAAGTAATTAATGCACGTTTTTCCCCGACTTGAGTAGGCACCCTCGCGTCAAACCCTGCATGGTTATTGGGTTCGTTCTGAAGGCTATCTCCTTGCCAATCCTCGACCGCATTATTCATTGTTATCTGAATTTGTATTATATCTAGTCTATTATATTGATGGCTATATGTACGTGTAGTAAACAAACGCCAGTCGCGAATTCCACAAGCACCGCGATATCATTTATTGAATATCAATCTTTCCATGGTAATTCATAAGCTCCGTAATTCCTTCAACGCCCCATCCCAAAAAGAAATCTTCATTTTTTTCATTTTTAAATTTATTTCTTTCTCGATTAACAATTTGTAAATATAAGTTTTAGCAAGAACAATGATTTTTTTTGACATATGACAAATAATTAAAAGCAGCATTGTGTTAGCTTTCAAATGTCCGAATCTTTATTGATGTGTGTTCTTTGTGATTAATACTTTAACTATATTTAGGGTGCAGATTTGGGTCAAGTTTGTTTAATGCTACCGTAACTTTAACCAAATGTGATATATTTTATGTGTTGCATGTAACAGCGGTCTTATTTGAATTCTTGAAGTAAATACGTTCAGAATGGCGCGTGAATTATAAGGCCCCAGAAGGTCGGTTGGAACTAAGCATACACAGTTACCGGAACCAATTTTCCAAAAATAACTTCCGAATCCGAAGTAAATTAAAATAAGAAATTTCTTACAAGGATTAATTGTATGTAATGTTCAATTATAATGAAATATCTACAGATAGCATCAATAGATAATCATAGACGTGTTGTTTTAACATAGAAATAGCAGCTTATAATTATAAAAATATCAACTGATTTAAATAAATACATGTAATATTTATATATATGTTTTAATGCACAGCAGTCTTAGCCCATGTATATCCTAACCTGACATAACAAGTATGATCCAAGGCGGAGTACAGTCAATTGCCCTTCTGGACATTTGCCCTTCGGACATTTGCCCTTCGGATATTTGCCCTTCTGACCATTTGCCCTTCATGTCAATTTGCCCTTCCACCCATTTGCCCACAATACACATGGTGTATGGGAGACTGATTTAGTAACTTCTGACGAATATGTTCAAGTTCTTAATGTTTATTTCACAAAGAAAAGATATCAAACTTTAAAAGAAAAAACAGAAATTAAAGCACTAAAATCATTCATCTGGTAGCATCTGACGATTATATTCAAGTTCGATCATAATGTTTATGTTGTGTTTTAACAAAATTTCACAAAGAAAAGACATCAAACTTCAAAAAGAAAAGATATTTTCATCTGGTAGCTGTTAAATTAAAGCACTAAAAACATTCATCTGGTAGCTGGTAGCGTTCTTCACAGACTTTGAGAATGTTTGGAATCCAATATTCCAACTCTCACATACAGTTAGAATAATGGGGAAATAATAATCAACACTTGAACAAAACCAGTGATGTGTTAATCAAGATTATCTGTGAAAAAATGAACATGTTGATTTGGGTGAAGTAAACATTAAGACCGAACTCGTATTCGTCAGAAGTTTACTAAAACAGTTTCCCACATACCATGCATGTGTAATGTGGGCAAATGGGTGGAAGGGCAAATTGACCTGAAGGGCAAATGGTCAGAAGGGCAAATATCCGAAGGGCAAATGTCCGAAGGGCAAATGTCCAGAAGGGCAAATGACCTAGATCCACCCAAGGCACCCACGAGAACGCTAAATCATCAGTGATGTATTCAATGTATTTTGTTGTCTTTGTTTGATATTGTCTGTGATGTTTTCACATTGTTTTTATGTTTGTTGTATGATGTTTCTTTTAATGTCCTATTGTTTTAGTGTCTTAATTGTTCTGTCTTAATGTACTCATGTTATATTTGTTTTAATGTATGTCTTAATGTATATGCATTTTAGTCCTAACAAAACTGAGCAATAAATCTATCTATCTGTAAATTAATATATTCTTTGTGACACTTATCATCTGATAGCAAGCTGTGGGATATAATATCCAAAAGTTCTTCAACCGTGGTGAGCTCTAATCCGGACCGTATATAATACCATGGAGCCTACTATAGTAGGCTCCATGATAATACCGAAGCCATTTTGATAATAACGTCCCAGTGTTGAGAATTGTCGTAACTAAAATTCTATCATTTTCTGAATTGCTATTCAATAAATAAAAACAACGGCAATATACAGACTGTAACGGAGACCGTGAATCGAAATTTCTGTTGATCTGAGGTTAAATAAACACATTTGAGTTGTAGACGGTATCGAGGAGACCACCGTTGTGTGTCCAGGTGTGAAGTGTCGCCGCGAACATCACAAGAATGCTTTGCTGCCAGACACGTAATGGCGTCAAGAAACTTTCAAAACAAAACAAAATGTAGAAATTGTACGCACGATGAAAGGAACACGTGGAGAGAGACACACGGGTATATTGCAATAAAAGGACATACTATTTCTAACCTGCTCAATTAATTGTTTTCGTCGCACAAGTCGTATCTATCACAGTATCCTACCACATGATCGTTTATCGTCGCATTGTACTTTCCTGCTAATGCTGATAAGTAGTCGTTCGATTTTTGTGACCGACTGTTTGTTTACAAGGAAGGAATTTACCCCCCCCCCCCCCAAGCATGGCAAGCGAGTCAGGTGAGTAATTATTTTCTATGGAACCGTTATGTGTGCATGGTCTATGGAAGTCCGATGTGGTGAGGGCGGGGTTTTATGGTCGTCAGTGTTGGTTGACGGAGGAGTGGGTGGGGGGGGGGGGAGGTTAGGTCGCCCAACCAGTAATCTCATCCCAGTTTCCGCCTGATTCCGCCCAATATGGGTGAATGACGTCATAAATCCTCACCCAAATTAGGCTGAATTAATCGTAACCCAAAGTGATCATTTTTTTTTTACAATGATAAATATCTCAAATTATGAACTGACCACTTTTGGCACTAAAGTAGGGAATATGTTTTCTCCGATACCATACAATTTATGACGTAAATTTGCTTATGAATTTTGTAGGAAAGTGGAATATGTTGTTGTCTCACAAAAAATGATAAATCCGGTTGACACACAACTTTCCCGGGCACCCTAATTACAGACCGATACAGACCTATACTGATATACTGATAAAGGCCAGACCGATACTAAAAACATACAGACCGATACCGTATCATAGATTACGACTTCTACATGTAGAATACATAATTGGTACTTTGTGGGATTTTCTCATAAAAAAAATATTGTTTATAGTGCAAAACGGTATTGCAATCAGTTGCGCTCGCTACGTTAGGAAGCGCGTCGCACGGTCGATTCAATCGACCGCCAGACTCGCCCAGGGCACCGACCGGACTCGCCCGGCATTAGTATATAAAAAGCAAATTGTGGTGAGTAATTGACCATAAACACACCTACAGAATTACGGTGCTCGGTCTGACTCGACACTGTCTGCAGCTCTAAATTCTCGTGAAATATTACACAAACTTGATATTATCCTGAGCATAATGAGCACGAATAAGTTTGAAAGCAGACAAGTGTGTCGAGTTACCCTCATCCAACGTATCAATTCGCAATGTTCATATCTTTGATTTCTTCAACATTTCTTTCAAATTCTTTCCCCTTCTGTATGCAATTACTGGATTTTCCCAGACTTTCGTTGTGCGTGACTCGGAAGATTTGATAAAATGCCGATATTTCAACAGGATTTTCCTTGTATATTTGATCGCTGGATGGTAGGTGGTGATGAAACGGGTGGGTCTTTCCTTTATGTTTTTACTTTCTTGTTTTCTTCCCGTTAGGATCTCTGTTCTATTTGGGAACAATCCTTCGTCAGTTTGAATTATTTCCTTACTGTTATAGCCGCGCTTTTTCAGCTTTTCTCTGAAATCAGTCAGTTTATGACGGAAATCTGCGTGGTTATTGTAATTGCAAAAAGATTTCGCTCACGTTCATACCTTCATATCCACAACAACAACAACAAGTTATCATCGGTGAATGAGTGAGTGAGTGAGTGAATAGGGTTTAACGTCGCTTTCAACATTTTTTCAGCTATATCACGACGGGGAAGGGAAGGGAGGGGAGGGGGAGGGACAGGGGCACCTACTTGTAACAGAGCAGATCTAATGCTGCCATTTTATAGTGCTGTCCCACTGAAATATCATGCCGTAGGCAGACATGACACCCCACTCAGTCACATTATACTGACACCGAGCGAACCAGTCCTTGTTCTATCCTCTTAATGCTGAGCGTAAGCGAGGGAGCAACAAGTTCCATTTTTCAAGTCTTAGGTATGACCCGGCCTGGGATCGAACCCAGTACCTACCGCTTACGAGGCCGACGCTATCATCGGTGAAGTACCTTTTCCGTCATATTCAAGATACTTTTCCGTGGAATAGTAGAATCACCCCTATTTCCGGACCTGCACACAGGGGCTTGTATAGCTAGTCGGTTATTAATTATGATATTAATATTTATATATCCGGAGATTTATTTAGGCCTAAACAACCGGCCGGGTATAAATAAATACGGTACGTACTCACTTTGAACTGTCTGGCCCCGCGGTCTACGGCACTTTATTTCTTCGTTCTGGTCCAACCACTTCCGTCTGCTCCGTCTCAGAATTGTCCAGTAGTTACAATAGGTAGCGTCTTGAACAGCTGGAAATCGATATTGAAAATGGCGGTGTGGTATTCTAGACACTCTCACGAGATTGGAGTAAATCTCGTACACGTCATCCCCCCCCCCCCCCACCCACCATGGGCTCCTCTTCAGTCAGACTGCGGGCAGGTCATACAACATCAGTAAGCAAATTGAATAGTGGTACGGCCTCACGAGGCAAGGGGGGGGGGGGGACTACTATCATAGCACTTCAGGGGAGTGTCGAGGGGACGCCTGAGTCCCGGAAGCTCCTGGGGTCTCCCTTACGAAAAGGAAGTATGACAGCATTAAGAGTAGAAGCTTGAATTATGATGGCAGTATGACCGCAGTATACACTTCCACTATACTGCCTTGAAATAGCTTTTTCTGAAGAAGATACTCACATGTTAGACCGAAGTTGTGAGTTGTGGCAGGGTTGCAGAATTATAGTGGCAGTATATTGGCAGTATGCTGACATTATGTTAATTAAGCTGCTGTAACCCTTCCCTGAAGTATAGAGGCAGTGTTATGGCAGAGGGCTGGCAGCATAGACAGAAGTATATGGCCAGTATGGTAGCAGTATAGTAGAAGTATAGTGGAAGTATGACTGCAGTATGCTGACATTATGTTAATTAAGCTGCTGTAACCCTTCCCTGAAGTATAGAGGCAGTGTTATGGCAGGGGGCTGGCAGCATAGACAGAAGTATATGGCCAGTATGGTAGCAGCATAGTAGAAGTATAGTGGAAGTATGACTGCAGTATGCTGACATTATGTTAATTAAGCTGCTGTAACCCTTCTCTGAAGTACGGAGGCAGTGTCATGGCAGGGGGCTGGCAGCATAGACAGAAGTATATGGCCAGTATGGTAGCAGTATAGTGGAAGTATGACTGCATCATAGTGGCAGTAGACAGGCTGAAGTATAGCAGCAGTATAAGATTGCCCTGTATACCAAATGTGGTCTAAATAAAAATGGTATATACAAGCATCCTCTTTCAGGCAAAATTGACACATTCATGTATCATACACACATGAATGGTTGATATTACTACATTATAACATGGACATATGATGTATTATAACATGGTAGGCCTAAACATGTTTTGGGGTATAATTAAACTGATTGCCCTGGCTGAAACCGCCCCCTATATTCTCACCATGATAAATTTTATATCAGACATGCCATAATGTTGGCCTCAGTATGTTTGAAAAATATGCAGTATTGGAACAAGCAGCCAGAGGATGCTAGGTCCCCCGCCGAAATGGCAGCAATATTTTTTAGCATTGTTGGTCTTAGGGGATATACATGAGGGAGGCAACTGCTGCTTCATAGGCGTTGGATGTGGAAGGGTCTTTCTGCCTTCCCAAGTTTTAAGATCAACTCAGAACGATTGACTGAAAGTTGATTGCTTCTGTGATATAGTTTCCATGCAGTGAAGCACCGAGAAGCATCCCCAAGTGACATCTCAAGGCATTATCTGCAAACCAAATTTGACGAGAAGCTGAAGGCATCAACCTGTTGCCCGGAAACCAAATTTTAAATTGCCACCAGTTGTCGCCACCTGTAGGTGCAAGTGAGCGAAATGCAATCCCAAGCATCATCTCATGGCATGGTAGCCCACATGTATTAGCCTATAGTATCTTCTACAGGGGGCTAATGATCGGCTGATGCAGCAACAACAACATTTTCCCAGTTAGACGGCAGATTGAAAAAACGAGGCCGCGCTATGTCATCAGTCAACTGAGACAGTCACGTGGTTGTGTATGAAGATTGGGGTGGGTCTTATCTAATAGTGATCCAATGAAAATGCTCGTATTAGTTTAAAATGCTCGTATTAGCTGTCAAATGACCAATCACTGAACGGGAGACAGCTGGAACAGTATGTTGACACTGTCTGTTAATACAGGGGTGTCGGAAGCAAACGACCACTATCATTGCACTTTAGGCGAGGATCCAGGGGCCGCCCAGGCCTCAGATGCTCCTGGGGTCTAGATCGCCGAAGAAGCGTTCTGAGCGATTTCTGGCGTCAATCAAAATCACTCTGCATTGAAGTATATTTTTAATTCTTTCCTAACCCTTTTACCATTGAAAACGCAATCGATGGTGGTTTTCTGCGATGCTGAATTACCAAAAATTGTGTATAGTACTGTATCCTAGGCACATCGTGTAGAGGTAACCGAGACGATGCGTCGATAATGTATACCAAATTTTACATTGAGCATTTGAACAGTGTCAGAGATAGAGATCATTAATGATTTTACATAAATTAAAGATGGTTGCCCATCCTTCCTGTCACTCAGAGGAACTAATGTGGTTATTCATTAATGCAAGTCTCTTCATACATCGATGCTGTAAATCAAGTTTCGTATAGAACATTTGAATGGTATCAGAGATAAACATCATTAAAGATTCTGAATAAATTAAAGATGGCCGCCAAGATTTCTGCCCAATCAGAGAAACCAGATCCGTCATTCATCGTAAGTCTCTTGATGCATCAATGATGTATACCAAATTTTCCACTGAGCACTCCAACGGAATCAGAGATAGATCATTAATGATTTTGCCTAAATTAAAGATGGCCACCAAAGGTTTTCAGTCAATCAGGTCCCGATTGAAAGTATCTGGATGTATTGATGATACATACCTACCTTCATATAAAACAATTGAATGGTAACCGAGATATGTATGCTATCATTATCGATTTCGCATGAATTAAAGATGGCATCCAGGGTTCCCAGCTAATCAGAAAAGCCTGTTTTGTAATTCGTTGAAAGTTGCTTGATGTATCGATGATGTATATCAAATTTCGTATTGAACAGTTGAATGGTTTCCGAGATATGGATCATTATCCATTTTGCATGAAATTAAAGCTGGCTGCTAAGGTACCAATCAGGTCCCAATGTTATAGGCTTCTAGTCCTTGACTAGGCAAATAAGCATACCAAATTTGGAATTCATCAGCGAAACAGTTTTCCGGCTATCTCGCTCACGAACGGACGTACGGACAGACGGACGTACAAGATGATGACAATACCCCATGGCCAAAAATGGCCGAGGGGTAAAAACATGGGTCTGTGCCTGATAAATTTTAAGCTCATTCATAGAAAGCTCCCTGTACATGAACAACTGCACTGACATCATCTGTCAGTCTGTAGACCAGCAAGGTTGAATTCAGTTCAATTCAGGAAATTGATCATATGCACAGTGTGCACCCAAACATTAGGAACACAGTTGTAATTAATATAGTAATATACGTGTGTAGACAAATGATTGGTGCAGAAGCTTCAGGGTAAATCCTATGATGTGCAATACAATTATTTGTTAGCAAAATTGAAGGAAATGTTGTCCTTCGTTTAAGATGACACGAAATTCAAAAATCAGGGATTCAGTACTGCGGGGATTTCCCCGCCAGTTATTTCACATTATACTTCTGAAATAAAATATGGTTCATGCAAAAGCTTTAGGGTAAATCATATGATGTGGAATAGAATGATTTCATATAGCAAAATTGAAGGCCCATTTTGACTGGAACGGACAAGAAGAAGAGAAACTCAGTGGTGCCACCTTCAGGCAGATGTTGCTGAAATGCAATACGGACTGGCGTCCTGTTGCAAGGAATGCGTATTCCGAATTTCGGAATAGCCCAACACAGCATTAGGAAGTTATCGCTTCGAACAGATGTACACGGAAAAAAAAATCTATTTTGACCCAGTGGCGCCACCTTCAGGCCGATGTTGGTGAAATGCAATACGGACTGACCTCTTGTCGCAAGGAATGCGAATGCAGAATTTCGGAAGAATCCAACAGAGCGTTGGGAAGTTATCGCTTCGAACAGACATGCACGGACGTACACGAACATCCACGGACTCAAAGAAGCAAGAACCAGTGGCGCTACCTTCAGGCAGATGTTGCTGAAATGTAATACGGACTGGCGTCTTGTCACAAAGAATGCGTATTCTAATTTTGGAAGAATCCAACAAAACTTTAGGAAGTTATCGCTTCGAACAGACATGCACGGACGTACACGGACATCCACGGATGCAAAGAAGCAAGAACTAGTGGCGCCACCTTCAGGCAGATGTTGCTGAAATGCAATACGGACTGGCCTCTTGTCGCAAGGAATGCGAATGCTGAATTTCGAAAGAATCCAGCAAAGCGTTAGAAAGTTATCGCTTCGAACAGACATGCACAGACGTACACGAACATCCACGGACACAAAGAAGTAAGAACCAGTGGCGCCACCTTCAGGCAGATGTTGCTGAGATGTAATACAGACTGGCATCTTGTCGCAAGGTATGCATATTCCGAATTTCGGAAGAATCCAACAAAGCATTAGGAAGTTATCACTTCGAAGACGTACACGGACATTCACGGATACGAAGAAGCAAGAACTAGTGGCGCCACCTTCAAGCAGATGTTGCTGAAATGCAATACGGACTGGTGTCTTGTTGCAAGGAATGCATATTCCGAATTTCGGAAGAATCCAACTAAGCGTTAGGAAGTTATCGCTTCGAACAGACATGGACGGACACACGGACATCCACATACGCAAAGAAGCAAGAACTAGCGGCGCCACCTTCAGGCAGATGTTGCTGAAATGCAATACGGACTGGCGTCTTGCCGCAAGGAATGCATATTCCGAATTTCGGAAGAATCCAACTAAGCGTTAGGAAGTTATCGCTTCGAACAGACATGGACGGACACACGGACATCCACATATGCAAAGAAGCAAGAACTAGCGGCGCCACCTCCAGGCAGATGTTGCTGAAATGCAATACGGACTGGCGTCTTGCCGCAAGGAATGCATATTCCGAATTTCGGAAGAATCCAAAAAAGTGTTAGGAAGTTATCGCTTCGAACAGACATGGACGGACACACGGACATCCACGGACACAAAGAAGCAAGAACCATTTTAAAGTCCCCGGCCGCGTTGCGGCGGGGGACAAAAATATGGGGAATGGAATGAAAGGGAAATTCTTCCCATTGGCATCTAATATATTAATGCTACTTACATGCACCAGTTCATGAACAAAGCTGTACAGAGAAAAGAGTACTGCGAAGATCTGCTCTCCATGTGCCATACACAGCAACTGTGTGCTCACTGGAGGGAAATTCAGTTGACCTATTTTTCAAATTAATGAGGAATTCCTATCCCAGCATTCCTCTCACTGAAGTATAGCAGCAGTATAGTTTCAAGTTGAAGGCCTTTTTTGGTAAGGACAAGTTGTAGAAGTATAACAGCAGTGTACACAGGAAACAGCTAAACTTGTAGCAGTATAACAGCAGTATAGAATTTACATTTTTGTGATCAAGTTGTAGAAGTATGACCGCAGTATACACAGCAAAAGTGTAAGTGCCAGAAGTATAGTGGCAGTATAGAGAAAAAAGCTGGAATTGCACAGAGTTTCAGAAGTATGGTCGCAGTAGAGGGGAGGTCTGTGGAAGTATAGTGGCAGTGTACACTGCCATAGAAGTATATACTGATCCCCGGGGAAGCGTTCAGAGCGATTTCCGGTGAATAAAATCACTCTACAATGAAGAGTATTTTTAATTATTTTCTAATCCTTTTACCATGAAAACGCAATCGATAGGGGCTTTCTGCGATTCTGGACTAGAAAATAATAGAGTAAAGTTGAAGCTAGACATATTCGTGGCCGATATAATTATTATGGGCAGTGGTGTTAATAAATTCATTGTACAAGTAGCGCAATCTAAATTCATAATTCAAATGTAGAGATACCGCTAGCTATACTTCTGCGATAATATTATCAGATGGCGCTCGTAGTTTTTCACAACGGGTAGTAAATGCAAACATTGACTTATTTCGTGGACAAGGACGCAAAAACAAGCAGAAGAAAAGGAAAAAAAACCAACACTGAATAGTTCATGATAGATTATATTTATAAATTCTCGTCAGAATGCACACACACCGTGATCAGTTTAATACGGTGCCGGGTATATACCGGTAGGCCTGTTATCGACGGCTTAACAGCCTACACGCTTGAGCTACCATCATTCGAGCAGTGTGTGGGCGTGTCTTAGTGTGACGTCACTCAGGCGGAACTACTTTTAATCGTTTTTTCTGCAGCAAGTCACAGCCTTGGAAACTATAGAAAACCATCGAACGAACGCAATGGTTTTTTCGTCGTTCGTTTTTTCAATGGTTTTTTTGAAAAAACGAACCAACGATACACCCATCGTTCGTGGCATGGTTTAAACGAAATGGTTTAAACCATGAAAACACGAACGTTAAATGGGAACGCTCCCTAAGAGTAATGGGGTCGTCAAATATTTTTTTGTGTGGATTTTACTATGGGGTGTGGTACCTTGTTTTTTTCTGTTTCACGCTGTAGAACTCGATGGGAGGGGTCCTGGGGCCATGGCAGTTCAGGCAGGTCTGGGGAGGACATGTTAAATCCATTCCGGCGCAGTGGACCTGTTCAATTTAGTCCCAATGGGGAACCCACTCATGGACATTTGCGGTATGGAGTGTAAAACCTTGTTTTCGCCGTCTCGAGATGTAGAGCAGAATGGGAGAGGTCTCGAGGCCATGGGTTGGCTTTCGCTGAAAAGTTATTGTGCGCATGCGTAGTGAATAGGCAGGCCTAAAGTGGACGTTTTAGGGTCGCGGTGGACCAATACTGGTCCGATTGGGTCGTGTGAGGTATCAAGGTGAAGCATTCGTTGGGGACCATCCGACTGGATGAGTGGAGTGAAAGTAAGGCTATGGTGCGCATATGCAGACAGGGAATTGTGGGAAAAGGGCACTGGAACATCCGTCTTAACGCAATGACGCCCCAACAATGGTGAGTGAATGACTGAGTGTGGGGTGGATTTTGGTGGTGGTGATGGTGGGGGTGGTGGTGGTGGTGTTGGTGGTGGTGATGGCATTGCTGAGCGCCCGTCTTAACGCAGTGATGTCGTAGCGCCCTAGCGTCTTCTATAATGCCCCATAATGTCTTATCGCCATGGTGCAGACAGATGAGAGAAAGAAAAATCAACACGTTCACGAGTTTTCATATAGTTTATTTTCCCCCTCATCACATCATACCCAAGCTGGAGGAGCCGCGTTGGGTATGCTTATAATTCTCATAGGCTCAATCAGAAACCACCAGTTCATGCTATATCTGTCGTTTTCGTTCTTGTCTGTTATTAGTATTCTCGTCTGTTCTTATACAATCAGAAGCCGCCTTTTGGTGTTGCACCAACATTCCATCATGTTCGCTTTTGTCCGTTGTAACTTTTTACCGTCAGCTGTGCATGTCTTTCGAATACGCTTGCTTTTATGGACAGTAACGGCCACCAACGCCTAGCTTACGCTTCAACGCCCTGTTGAATTAACTCTGATGAAGCTCTGATGGGTTTAGATTACCCATGGAACTGACACTTATACCTCGAGATGCCACCGAGTGACGCCCATCAACCCCCTCCCCCCATTCAACGCCGTTACGCCCTATCTTAACGCCTCAACGCCCTATCCTAACATCTCAACGCCCTATCGTGACGCCTCAACCATCCACACACTTGATTTGATCATTGGCCACTCTTGATGAAAGTGACATCATCGGAAGTAGCGTTTCAGCCGCATGTCTGCTCACTAAGTGGTAGTCCCGCAACCTATTCCAAATGACGTTATCGTCAGAAGCGACGTCATCATCGTAAATGACGGCATCGTCGGAAGTGACGTCCGGTGGTGAAGTGACTTCCGATGATGCTGTCACTTCTGCTGATACGTCAGTTCCGGCGATGCCGTCACTTATCGTGATGCCGTCATTTATGGTGATGCCGTCATGACGTCACTTCCGTTCAAATTATTATGATAGAAAGACAGTTATTAGAGATGAAGAATAAATTATTTTATCCACACACATCCACAAGAAATTATAACCTGCGGAATTCTGACCAGTATAGAACATTTCGGTGTCGTCTCACTTGTTTTCAAAATTCGTTCTTTCCACAGACTTCTAAAGATTGGAATTCTCTTCATGCTTCCGCCCGAAATGCAACCTCATTAACTATGTTTAAGGCCAATTTCTTTACTAACCAACCCTCATACCTGACTAAAATATACAATTCCCTCCGTGGATATACCTCAGTCCTACTGTGTAGGATGAGGCTAGGTTTTAGTTCTTTAAATGGTCATTTGTTTAAGTATAACATCTCCCTAATCTCTATCTGCCATTATTGTAATCACAACAATGAAGACCCTTATCATTTCCTCTTGAGTTGTCCTATGTTCGCCGCTCTGAGAAAGCCAATGCTCACCTCGATTACAAACTTGATCTGTCCCGGTGTACACCACTCTCTTCTAATTCATGACTGTCCAAATTACCTGTTAAATTTATTATTGCGTGGCTCCTCTGACTTTGATTATGAAACAAATATGTCTGTTTTTGAAATAGTCCAAAAGTTCATTGCAGCATCCAAACGGTTTCATGCTCATGAACACTCTCAACCGGTG
The DNA here is from genome assembly GCA_036873755.1 of Hanleya hanleyi. Taxonomy (NCBI): domain Eukaryota; kingdom Metazoa; phylum Mollusca; class Polyplacophora; order Lepidopleurida; family Hanleyidae; genus Hanleya; species Hanleya hanleyi. Next base: position 47,029 of record JAVTVY010021909.1, read on the forward strand.
ACAGGTGAAGCTAATCAAATCAGTGCTCTACCAGTTGTATAAATAAAATTTATTCGACCCATTGTAAATAAGCTAGAATCATATGATGTAACGACATATCCACTTCTACATAAGTATTATCTATAAAACCCCACCACCCTCAGACGCATTTTGTCATTGAACCATTAATTTGGTTATTCTGTGTATGTAAATCATCATTTTGTTATTTGTAGTCAATTTGCTTTTTAACAATTTATTGTGTTTCTCTCTGTATGTGAATTATTATATGTATGTTATCTGTGGAGAGTGCCCCGTGGCCTTGTGGCTGTGCACAATCCTCATAAAATTAAATAAAGCATTACATTACATTACATTACACATGATATGACCAAGATGAAAGTGACATCACCGGAAGTGGCATTTCGCCGGCATGTAGTCCCGCAACTTGACGTCATCAGCGGAGGGCACTTCCGGTGATGACGTCACTTCCGGTCGTGACGTCACTTCCGGTCGTGACGTCACTTCCTGTGATGCCGTCACTTCCGGTGATGAGGTCACTTCCGGTGACGTTACTTCTGGTGGTGGTGTCACTTCCGGTGATGACGTCACTTCCCGTCGTGGCGTTACTTCCGGTCGTGACGTCACTTCCTGTCGAGGCTTCACTTCCGGTGATGATGTCACTTCCGGTCGTGACGTCACTTCCGGTGATGAGGTCCCTTCCTGTGACGTTATTTCCGGTGATGGCGTCACTTACGATGATGACATCACTTCCGGTCGTGACGTCACTTCCGGTCGTGTCGTCACTTCCGGCCGTGGCTTCACTTCCGGTGATGAGGTCACTTCCTGTGACGTTACTTCCGGTGGTGGCGTAACTTCCGATGACATCACTTCCGGTCGTGACGTCACTTCCGGTCGCGACGTCACTTCCGGTCGCGACGTCACTTCCGGTGATGACGTCACTCCCGATAATGACGTCACTAAAGGAAGAAAGTTATTGATTTAAACTTGTTTTTTATTTAGTCTGGGGACCACATTAAGCCGAGACTTATCCTGGGTCCCCCATACATTAATACAATATATACAGTAAAATTAGAGAAGTAACATAATACCGTACATTCGGTGACAGAAAGTGCAGACAGAAAGTCAGTATATCGCTCTTGTTGGACCGGTATAAAGCAAAGGAGCCAGAGTCTAGAAATAATAGCAATACATATAGCGTAAATGATCAGGATGTAAGACAACAAACTTAAGAACCTCATCAAAAATGAGCTAGAAGAGAGAAAGAGAGGGTCGGGGCTTTAACGCACATACTCCAACCATGCCATGCCCGGCCGCGAACTAGGGTTTAAGAACAAGGACTCATGCTTAACTCAAAATCTTTTTGTCATGGCAATGAAATTACAAACTGCTTGGCATATTTGTAGATTTACCGGAACTGAAAGGTCATAATTACCAAATAACAATTATGTACTATTTACCTTACCACTATAGCCAGTAGATCGGATTTTTTGCATTAACAATTCCCGTTCAGTTTTGTACACAGGGCATTCGAGCAAATAATGTTCAGCAGATTCGTCGGAATAGCCACAGTTGCACTTAGAACAATCGCTGATATGATTTTGTAACAAAGTTATTAGGAAGTGATGAAGAAGAAATTATTGTATGCAAATTTTCAGTTCAGTTATAACAGATGATGGAGAAATTATTGTATCCATGTGAGATGATACCGAAGTTCAGAAAGGAAGTTATTAGATATGAGAGAGAAATTATTGTATCGAAGTGAGATGATAACAAAGTTCGGAAAGGAAGTTAAAACATATGAGGGAGAATTTATTGTATCCCAGTGAGATGATACCGAAGTTCAGAAATGAAGTTATTAATGATGAGGGAGAAATTATTGTATCCAAGGGAGATGAAACTAAAGTTTGGAAAGGAAGTTATAACAGAAGAGGGAGAAATTATTCATTAGAGATGAGGAAGAAATTATCCAAGTGATATGAAACTAAAGTTCAGAAAGGAAGTTATCAGTGAAGAAGAAGAAATTATTGTATCCAAGTGAGATGATACTAAAGTTTAGGAATGAAGTTATTAGAGATGAAGGAGAAATTATTGTATCCAAGTGAGATGATTCCAAAGTTCAGAAAGGAAGTTATTAGAAATGAGGGAGAAATTATTATATCCAAGGGAGATGATACCAAAGTTCGGGATGAAGTTATTAGAGGTGAGCGAGAAATTATTGTTTCCAAATGAGATGCTGCCAAAGTTCGAGAAGGAAGTTCTTAGAGATGAGGAAGAAATCATTGTAGTCCAGTGACCTTACCAAATGTTCTATGCTATCGTCAAAAAGACAAACAAACAGTGGAGATTCATGAGTGAATTCGAAATAGCGTAATGTTTTTTTAAAAAAATTCCGCTATTTTTTCACAAAATTAAAATCGCGATTGCACAATTTATTTCACATGATATAATTATTTGTGGTTGTGTAGATTTCCGAGGAAAATTGTATGAATATAAAAGTTCAAAATTCTGACTAAGAAATCTTTCAAAAATGCATTGTCACCAGGACTTCAAAAGACCGGCCATCTTGGTTTTTCTACATTTTCCAGTAGAGTTGTTTATATATATACCCTCAAATAATATATTGTTAGAAGTTCTCTAATCTAAGGATAAAATTCACGGGGGAGATCGCCCAGGCCGAATAGGTTCAGAAACTAATGTTGGCCAGTGAGAGGTTATTGAGAAGTTATCACAGATGAGCGAGAATAACTGCGTGACAGGTGATCAACAGTCAGGGAGAAGTTATTGTTAATGAACAAGAATTTCCGGGAGAAGTCTCCCATAGCAACAGTATCGAATTACAGGCCGAAGTTATTGGAAACTAGGGAGAAATTATTAGTTTTACTTAAAGTTGATTAAAGAGTACAGCGTTCAGAGAGAAGCTTTTGAGGTTCAGGGAGAATCCAGGTTGAGGTTCAAGGAGAATCCAGCTTGAGACTGTCCAGGGAGAATCCAGGGAGAGCTAACACAGTCAAAAGATATGGCGAGGGTTAATGATTAGTATTACGATATGTTCTGTTTGCTCCAACAACAGACCTCACGCCAGTTAAGACCGAAGTCTAGCATGAATCCAAGCGGTACCAGAGGTTCACCTTAGGATTTCAGCTTTTGTGAATCCCAGGGCACATCAATGGATTGTTGGTCTGAGGTGGAGGGAATGCCACCCCCTTGCGTTGACACCGAAAGGTTTCCGGGGGAGTGTGGTTAGTAATGGTTTAGTCCCACGTACCTGGGTCTGCTGCACGGCTGCGGGTTCCCGGCTGGATATATCTCATACTACCTGCCTACAATTTGTCAGGTATACCTTTACCCGATCACACCAACAGGAAAATCGTAACATCAGTTATCTTTCCAGACATTATATAGACAAAACTTTCTATTACCGATCAATATTTTTGAATTTTTGATTCTTCAAATCACTATATTTGTATCAAAAGTGATAGAAAATGAAAGTAGACTTAAGATTAAGATACTGAATGTAAGATTACTGCACACTTCAATAGTGAATTAATGTTATTGTTTCCAGTCTATGAGTTCAAGTATTTCCAATCGTTTCAAAATAAATTTCTGTATAATTAAGAATCATATTATATTGGATCATCGTAATCAAATATAGACTTACATTTCTGTAATTGTGAATCTGTTATAATAGCTATAAAGGAGAAGTATGAATTCGAGGAAATTGTTGAACTATAATCAATCTTGATCAAATGTAATACTTTTGATACCACTTTGATAATCTTCATGCATCAACTTCCATCCACGTTCCATGTGGAAGCTGTACACAGGTATATATATTGTGGATAACTGATGTTCGATTTCCAACTGCTTATAGTGCATTATACGATTCTGTGATAACGTGCATGACCCAGCCTCTATACGTGTTGGTGAAGAGGGGTAAAATTGGATGGATTTTAAGCCTATCATTCCTGTTTTTTTGTGACCTGGGGGATTTTGAAGAAAGATTACGAAAATATCACTTTTCTGGAACCCCACATGGCCGCCATCTTGAATTTACCCATGATCCTCTACTGGGGAGGGGGGAGGCCTGGTAGGGTTAAACCTGAAAATGGTTGTGGTTCATCCACGCATTCTAGAAAACTACACTCTTAAAACGCTAATTTTAGATTTAACATCTAAAGTGTTGGAGGAGGCAAAGCACTTAGAAAATGATGTATTCACCACTTTTAAATGTTGGATACAGCAGCTTAAAATGTTGCATTTAACACTTATATTTGATAAACTCTTTCATTTTCAAAATACTTTCCCTCCTCCAACACTTTAGATGTTAAATCTAACATTAGCGTTTTAATAGTGTATCAGTGAAAACAACATGGTATCGGTATATAATGTATCAGCTGAAAAGAAGAAAAAGAACAAGAAGACAATTAGGAATATCGTTTGTGTAAGCGTATTTGGGTAATGTAGTTGGGTGCAAACTTTATTTTCAAACTCTCTCGAATTGCTTCTTGTCAGGTCCATCGGAGTAGATGCAGACACTATGCAACACTGGAAGAAATGGCAGAGAAACAACAAAGCCCAACTTTGACAAAAATCAATACTTAATTTCATCAATAGGATATGCACACACATCACATATGCACCCAAAGATTTCACTAGAATATATATATACTGGAATAGATGCAGAAAAACGGCAAAAGTCCAAAAGTTTCAAAACATCATCAATTAATTTGTTAAATTTCAGATGACCCCATATGGACGCCCTTTTGAATTTAACCATTATCGACATATAACGATTACCCAAATATAATAAGCTATAAGCTGCATTAGGACATTTGTGACAAAGGAGATGGTACGATAAGACGGGATTTTGGCCTATACATGGTGCGGTTGAAATCGAAAACATAAAATGTCCTCAAAATAATTTGTTTTAATGTAACGACAAGAGAAAATATATGTACACAATATGTAAAAGTTCTATCTCGATTGCGTTATCATTGTAGTCATGACATGAAATTGAAATACGCAGCACGTGCTATTTCGTGAAAAAAGGGTCTAAATCGAGTGATTTAAACACACATTTAGACACGAGGGATCCCTTGGACCAACAAGATTTTCCAGCAGTGGAGATATAATGCCATCGTACATCCCCGGGTTTTGGTTCAAGTTTTATGTTCGTGCTAAATGTGCATTTAAATGACTCGAGTTGGACCCATTTTTCACGAAATAGCACATGCTGTGTATTTTAGTTTCATGTCATAAAAATAATCATGAAGCAATCGAGATAGAACTTTCACAAATTGTGTACATATAATTTCTCTTGCCGTTACATTAAAACACAATTATTTATAGAACATTTCATTTTTTCGATTTCAACCGCACCACGTATAGACCAAAATCCCGCCTTATCGTACCATCTCCTCTGTAGTTTGAGCGACTCAAAGTGGCATGAAAAACCGCCAGATTTGAACAATTATGCTCTGTGTTAAAGATGCTGCGAATAGCCATAAAATGAGCCAATCACATTCATTCTCTCTTTGTCATAGTTGTATACAATCTGATGGTACGAGAATGATCACATATGGCTATCGTGAAAAATATCTCATTTTGACAAGGATTTCCTGTAGGCTTTAAAAATGCACTGAATTAGACAAAAGATTTAGAAATTCAGAGGACACTGTATTGTCATTTGGAATTTGACCAGTATGCTTTGGCTAAACATAATGCAAATAGTCTGAAGATAATCTTAGAATATCAGACTAGTATATGCTAATAAGCTAAAGTTTGACAAATATGTACAAATATGACAAGTATGGCCGTCAGAAATGCATTGAGTTCGACATGGAAAAGCGCATGATGCAAATCTCCCCATATGGCCGCCATTTTGGATTATACACGTGTGTTTTGCACTGAGGATTATGAAAATGATCTTGAAATGAGCCCAACAGAATATGACACATGGTGAATTTTCCTTCATATCCAGGAATTTGTGGTTTGTGATTCTCAAAATGAGATTAGACAAATCATACGAAAACCACAAGTTATGGTGTTCTATTTGGGCCAAGTTTGCGTCGCATGGCGACTTTTAGAAACTCGCCACTCGCCACGCGCCGTGGACCTCTCCGGCGCGCGGCGACTGGCGACTTTCGTCTGCTATCTCTTAACCTGCAAAAACTCGCCAGTCGCCACCCGCCGTTAAACACGGCGAGTTTCGCTCTATCTCTTAACCTGGAAAAACTCGCCGCGCGCCACTCGCCGGACGAACCACGGCGCACGGCGACTGGCGACTTTTGACTTCTGGAATTCTCAGCATTTTTTCTCAAGTGCGCATGCCCGAGGAGCATCAATTATGCAGTTGCAATATCATAAATCACAGTCGCGATCTCATCGAATTTGAGGAAGTAAAAAAAATATGGAAACTGTTGAAAGAAATACGTCTTTTCATCTTTAAAAATAGGGTCTTGATAGTTTGTAGGGTTTGTGATACAGGAAATATCAACCCAACAAAGAGCCGCTCTATGGATTAAAACAGCAATAAAGGATCTCTTATACAAAGATATCGCCCGTTTTTCACATAAAACTTACGAAGAGAGAAATTCAATCATCCAGAGAAAATGTTAGCTTTTTTTCTTACTTTTTTAATCAATATGACGATGACGCATACAGCATATTAGTTGACGTTGCTTTTATCTTGTAAAACAAAATTCCCGCGTCGAAAGCTTTATTGTATCTTAAATAAAGAACAATTTCAAAGCGATTCATTCTGAATTGAAAACGATATGCTGTTTTATAAATATATATAGGCAAAAAAGATTAAAAAAACGATTGAAAATGTTGTCTTGGTGTCTTTTTAAAATATACCAGCAGATAATAACGAGAGTATGCAAGTTCTGCACAGAAACAGATAACGAGTATTTTAATAAAGAAATAATTGCACATTTGACAAAATTAGATTGCCCTATATGCGTATTGCATTAAAAGAAACTTGTTTCAAAAAACAACTCTATTAATTATTACAGATAGCTTACATCTTCAAAATTAGTCACATAGCATCAGATGTAGCTGGAGAGTTCATTCATTAGAAATTATGTATATTTATGCACGAGGAAGAGATTTAAATTAAATTAAATGACAGCATGTTTCGAACAAAATATTCCGATAATTGATGCTCCCCGGGCATGCGCACTTGAGAAAAAGTCCTGAGAATTCCAGAAGTCAAAAGTCGCCAGTCGCCGCGCGCCGTGGTTCATCCGGCGAGTGGCGCGCGGCGAGTTTTTCCAGGTTAAGAGATAGAGCGAAACTCGCGGTTTTTAACGGCGGGTGGCGACTGGCGAGTTTTTGCAGGTTAAGAGATAGCAAAAAGTCGCCAGTCGCCGCGCGCCGGAGAGGTCCACGGCGCGTGGCGAGTGGCGAGTTTCTAAAAGTCGCCACGCGACGCAAACTTCGCCCAAATAGAACACCATAACAAGTCGTCATTTCAATTTTACCAAAATACAGTGCCAAAATTCAGCAAAGTCTCAAAAAGAGCCTATAACTATGCTGAACAGTGCAAAGCATAACTGTAAAATTCAAAATGGCGGCCATATGGGGACATCGGATTAGTTCAATTTGACAGTCTTTTGGGCTACTTAAATGCCTTAAATTAGACAAATGACAACCCTCAAGTAAAGCGTCCATCAAATGAAAGACCATTGCGAACAGTGTGGCAAAATATTTATTGTAATTTTTTACGATTTTATTACACAGAGTAAACTGCAAATAGTATGGTATTCTATGGTGGTCTGTTGCAATCATATTTAGGTCCAATGACGTCACACTGCCTTATACATATATTTCAAACTGTGTATGCACTTTCCAATGCTTTATTCAAGCTTAAGTTGTGTACACTTTGAGTTTCAACACAGACTCACTGTTCCAATGTGCATGTTTCACCAAAATCTGGGAGATGGTAACTCGTAAGGGTCAAGTAGATTTGAATCTTGCATTTAGTTTTCGAGATTTTGGTGAAACATGCACATTGGAACAGTGAGTCTGTGTTGAAACTCAAAGTGTATACACAGTTTGAAATATATGTATTAATACAGTGTGACGTCACTGGACCTAAATATGATTGCAACAGATCACCATAGAATACCATACTTTATTTGCAGTTTATTCTTTGTAATAAAATCGTAAAAAATGACAATAAATATTTTCCGACACAGTTCGCAATTGTCTTTCATTTGATGGAAACTTTACTTGAGGGTTTACGATAAATTTAAGTTCTCGCATACCTTACTCCCTTCCTTCAAAATATAGATTTGTCCACTGACATTTAGATACGGTCCCTGGGTGATAAAAAAAAATCGCACGTGTAATGCTGTAAATGCTACACAATAATTCATCGGTTCATCGGTTCAGATGATGGTCCCCTAATAAATCCAAGATGGCCGCTTTGATAACATTCCATTCTAAAAATGCATTTTTTGGTCGATTTTTCTATTTTCTATTTATACCAATTTCTTTTAAAAAGCAAAATAAATTAGGAAATAATTAGCTCGTGTGAAATAAAAGATGTTGGGGCTTATTAGACAGATCGTTACGGGCGCCATTTGAATTTATTCACGAGAGTAGTAATAGGGCCCTTGTGTCGGTGGACCAATCAGAATTGAGAACGAAAGTAGGTCAAGTATGACGCGTTTGACGTCAACCTGTGATGTAATTAGGGCGTGGTTGTAAGAAACCGGTTTAACCGGTCTTAAGAAACCGGTTTAAATTAAGTCGTAAGAAACCGGTTTAAATTATGTAATAATGTTATGTAATTAGGTCATGGTCGCTCTAAAATAGATCGATTATGTAAGAAACCGGTTTAAATAGGGCGGTATGATGTCTATTTTTAGCAGTGATGCCTATTTTTAGCAGCTCCTTTGTTAGCTACCAGTGAAAACATCACGTGACCCTTTGACGGCTAATAGGATAAGAGTTTTCGAGTTCAGTGGTCACATGCCTCTGGCGCACGAAGGTGCGTTTTTACGTATTTGGTCGATCTCCTGTCTCGGTATACAATGGATGACGAGAAAACATTTGATGAAGGTAAGTTCGCATTATCAATCATTCCTTTGAGAACAAGCGGTTCGTTTCTTAAAAGATCTATTGGTCGAATCATATCGTATGTTGAGAGAAGGTCTTTCATATATTGTAGACTAACACAACACAATGTATTAGAGAAAATGACATGTATAGGTAACTGACCGTGCGAGTTCAATTATGTACCTCGGAATGTCACAGCCGAGCGCACATCTATTGTCCTTCTATGGACGCACCGGTCCATTGCCCTTTCGCAAACGGTCCCCCTTTGATACGCCCCAGGTACACGCGTGAAAGCTGACAGAAAACTTTATTTGATAGTCCAAAAGTAAACAGATAGTTTTATCGTATTCGCCAATTGTCACATAAATATAGACGTAAATTTCTGTCAAATAATATACGCACGGTCATTCCTCGTTTAGAATTGATTAGTCAAACCGTTTAATGGCGATAACACTCTGTAGTGAACATTAAAAAAATACACGGTCTTTGCGTACAACGTTAACAATCAAAAGCTCTAACGAATTCTAAACCATTGCCACACATGAGCGCGTCGGTATTGTCCCACGTCTACACGGGGAAACTAGAGTCCGGTAATTAAGCTTAACCTAGCGCAGTGCGTTTGTAGATGCACACGGTAATCACCTGTCCGACCTTGAACATTTAACGTAATATCACACATGAACGCACATCTATTGTCATTCTCTGTGCGCACCGGTCCATTAAGTTCAAATATTGATGTATTATGCGTCGCTATTGACATCAATACCATTCAAAAGACCTTTATTCGGTGCCCCTAGCATTGTCTCTGCACACGGGAGAAAATTGAACTATGTTGGCGTGGACTAAAATAGGCCAACTGTTAGCTATGTACCTGTCTCTTTGCCCGAGTTACTGTGAGAATAAAAGAAACGTTTAACACTCTTTCCACCACAATTATTTCAAGAAATTCGATAAACTCATATAACATAATTTGACAAAATCAAAGATTAATTTTCACCGTATTAGCGTCGCTAAAATTAAGGCCTCTCAACGTGTTATTTATCCGGCAACTTACACTATTGTGCAAGTCACCAGTACACTAGCATTGTTTTACAAGTCACCAACACTCTAGCATTGTTTTACAATACAATACAGTAAACACACACGGTGAGTATTGGTAATGATCGCTCACGATATGATGACTATTTGTATCGTGTTCCGACGAAGCGTAGCGTCCGCAAAAAGCGCCCGCAAGCGCCCGCAAAAGCGCCAGCCACGGCCGCAAGCGCCCGCAAAAGCGCCCGCAAGCGTCCGAAACGCCCGAAAAAGCGCCCGCAATGCCCGCAAGCGCACGCAACGCTCGCAAAAGCGCCCGCAACGCCCGCAAAAGCGCCCGCAACGCCCGCAAAAGCGCCCGCAACGCCCGCAAGCGCCCGTTTCAAAGCCCTTCGATATCTGAGAAAAAGAGAGAGATCAACACGTTCACAAGTTTTCATATATTTTATTATCCCCAATGTGATGCCGAACCCAAGCTGGGGGCCGCTATGGGTATGTTTACATTCATAACGTTGGAGTGATATCGGTTTTAATCACGCTCTTGTCAGTGTTCGTGAATTCTTGAAGTTCATCTACGGTCATCATCATCTTTTCGCTTTATTTCTTTATTTCAGCATTCGACAGTGAGCTTCTTGAATCACCGTCAGTTTTATGATCATTATTATTCGGTGTACCAAGTCCTAATCAGACTCGCTATCTACCAATCCGGGAAAGTCCGTGGGCAACATGTCCTTGAAGAGCTGTTTCCGCATCTTGATGGCGTTTTGTAGGGCCTCTCTTGGAGGTAAACCCATATCCTCTTCTAAGTAGCTCTTTGTTTTCATGATGGCCCTGTGGTTACGATCAATTTTCATTTCAAGAGGAATCAAGGTATAGTTTTCATACAGAGCCATTGCAGATTTTATGATTCGTGGTTGCATGTTGATATAGGCCTTCTGTAAAGTCTCTTCATCCTGTCCATCTACCTGGATAGCAGCGGCGTGTGCGTCAATAGCCTTGTCCACAATGCGACCCCAAAATGACGGCTCCCCTTCGTCCGTGTCTGAATCACCCAAACTTTCGCTTCTCTCGGATGAGCTAGTGCTGACCGCATCAGAGCATGAGTTTTCAGCGCTGTCATCGCCAGTTGATGAGCTCACAGTATCCGTATCATCGTGTAGACTCTCACTGTCTACATCAGAGACCTCGTCGGTGTCTTCATACCCATGAATATTCTTCCTATATCTGATCATATCGTGGTACCTGGTGAACGATCGGTGACACTCTGAGCAAGAATAAGACATGTGGAACGGAGCGACAAAAATGAAGTGAGTTAGTCTTTCTAATAGGGTTGTATTTATGAATGATTGTCGCAGCGCCATCTATACACCGATAGGAACTCACGCTGTGCATGAATGGGGTCCTATCCGGGGCTAGCATCCCTCATCTCCACCAACGTCCGGTAGTAGCGGGCGTTTGCGCCCGCAAGCGCTCGCAAAAGCGCCCGCAACGCCCGCAACGCCCGCAAAAGCACACGCAACGCCCACAAGCGCCCGCAAGCGCCCGTTTCAACGCCCTTCGATATCTGAGAGAAAGAGAGAGGTCAGCATATTCACAAGTTTTCATATATTTTATTATCCCGCAAAAGCGCCTGCAACGCCCGCAAAAGCGCCCGCAACGCCCAGAAAAGCGCCCGCAACGCCCGCAAGCGCCCGCAAAAGCGCCCGCAACGCCCACAAGCGCACGCAAAAGCGCCCGCAACGCCCGCAAAAGCGCCCACAACGCCCGCAAGCGCCCGTTTCAACGCCCTTAGATATCTGAGAGAAAGAGAGAGATCAGCATATTCACAAGTTTTCATATATTTTATTATCCCGCAAAAGCGCCCGCAAACGCCCGTTTCAACGCCCTTCGATATCTGATAAAAAGAGAGAGATCAACACGTTCACAAGTTTTCATATATAATATATGAAAACTTGTGAACGTGTTGATCTCTCTCAGTTCCACATGTCTTATTCTTGCTCAGAGTGCCACCGATCGTTCACCAGGTACCACGATATGATCAGACATAGGAAGAATATTCATGGGTATGAAGACACCGACGAGGTCTCTGATGTAGACAGTGAGAATCTACACGATGATACGGATACTGTGAGCTCATCATCTGGCGATGACAGCGCTGAAAACTCATGCTCTGATGCGGTCAGCACTAGCTCATCCGAGAGAAGCGAAAGTTTGGTTGATTCAGACGCATTTGGGGTCGCATTGTGGACAAGGCTATTGACGCACACGCCGCTGCTATCCAGGCAGATGGACAGGATGAAGAGACTTTACAGAAGGCCTATATCAACATGCAACCAAGAATCATAAAATTTGCAATGGCTCTGTATGAAAACTATACCTTGATTCCTCTTGAAATGAAAAGTGATCGTAACCACAGGGCCATCATGAAAACAAAGAGCTACTTAGAAGAGGATATGGGTTTACCTCCAAGAGAGGCCCTACAAAACGCCAACAAGATGCGGAAACAGCTCTTCAAGGACATGTTGCCCACGGACTTTCCCGGATTGGTAGATAGCGAGTCTGATTAGGACTTGGTACACCGAATAATAATGATCATAAAACTGACGGTGATTTAAGAAGCTCACTGTCGAATGCTGAAATAAAGAAATAAAGCGAAAAGATGATGATGACCGTCGATGAACTTCAAGAATTCGCGAACACTGACAAGAGCGTGATTAAAACCGATATCACTCCAACGTTATGAATTGTAAACATACCCATAGCGGCCCCCAGCTTGGGTACGCCATCACATTGGGGATAATAAAATATATGAAAACTTGTGAACGTGTTGATCTCTCTCTTTTTCTCAGATATCGAAGGGCGTTGAAACGGGCGCTTGCGGGCGTTGCGGGCGCTTTTGCGGGCGTTGCGGGCGCTTGTGGGCGTTGCGGGCGCTTTTGCGGGCGCTTGCGGGCGTGGCTGGCGCTTTTGCGGGCGCTTGCGAGCGCTTTTGCGGACGCTACGCTTCGTCGGAACACGATACAAATAGTCATCATATCGTGAGCGATCATTACCAATACTCACCGTGTGTGTTTACTGTATTGTATTGTAAAACAATGCTAGAGTGTTGGTGACTTGTAAAACAATGCTAGTGTACTGGTGACTTGCACAATAGTGTAAGTTGCCGGATAAATAACACGTTGAGAGGCCTTAATTTTAGCGACGCTAATACGGTAAAAATTTGATTTTGTCAAATTATGTTATATGAGTTTATCGAATTTCTTGAAATAATTGTGGTGGAAAGAGTGTTAAACGTTTCTTTTATTCTCACAGTAACTCGGGCAAAGAGACAGGTACATAGCTAGCAGTTGGCCTATTTTAGTCCACGGCAACATAGTTCAATTTTCTCCCGTGTGCAGAGACAATGCTAGGGGCACCGAATAAAGGTCTTTTGAATGGTATTGATGTCAATAGCGACGCATAATACATCAATATTTGAACTTAATGGACCGGTGCGCACAGAGAATGACAATAGATGTGCGTTCATGTGTGATATTACGTTAAATGTTCAAGGTCGGACAGGTGATTACCGTGTGCATATACAAACGCACTGCGCTCGGTTAAGCTTAATTACCGGACTCTAGTTTCCCCGTGTAGACATGGGACAATACCGACGCGCTCATGTGTGACAATGGTTTAGAATTCGTTAGAGCTTTTGATTGTTAACGTTGTACGCAAAGACCGTGTATTTTTTTAATGTTCACTACAGAATGTTATCGCCATTAAACGGTTTGACTAATAAATTCTAAACGAGGAATGACCGTGCGTATATTATTTGACAGAAATTTACGTCTATATTTATGTGACGATTGGCGAATACGATAAAACTATCTAATGTTTACTTTTGGACTATCAAATAAAGTTTTCTGTCAGCTTTCACGCGTGTACCTGGGGCGTATCAAAGGGGGACCGTTTGCGAAAGTGCAATGGACCGGTGCGTCCATAGAAGGACAATAGATGTGCGCTCGGCTGTGACATTCCGAGGTACATAATTGAACTCGCACGGTCAGTTAGCTATACATGTCATTTTCTCTAATACATTGTGTTGTGTTAGTCTACAATATATGAAAGACCTTCTCTCAACATACGATATGATTCGACCAATAGATCTTTTAAGAAACGAACCGCTTGTTCTCAAAGGAATGATTGATAATGCGAACTTACCTTCATCAAATGTTTTCTCGTCATCCATTGTATACCGAGACAGGAGATCGACCAAATACGGGAAAACGCACCTTCGTGCGCCAGAGGCATGTGACCACTGAACTCGAAAACTCTTATCCTATTAGCCGTCAAAGGGTCACGTGATGTTTTCATTGGTAGCTAACGAAGGAGCTGCTAAAAATAGGCATCACTGCTAAAAATAGACATCACACCGCCCTATTTAAACCGGTTTCTTACATAATCGATCTATTTTAGAACGACCATGACCTAATTACGTAACATTATTATATAATTTAAACCGGTTTCTTACGACTTAATTTAAACCGGTTTCTTACGACCGGTTAAACCGGTTTCTTACAACCACGCCCTAATTACGTCACAGGATGACGTCAAACGCGTCATACTTGACCTAATTTCGTTCTCAATTCTGATTGGTCCACCGACACAAGGGCCCTTTTACTACTCACGAGCCTCTGCTCGGAGGGGTTTGGAAATAGGCTCGAAATGTCCGCAGGTATGTCTGTTAGGGTGAATATAAGGGAAAGCTAGCCTTGTTGTAACAAATTGGTTCCACTGATGAAAAAGTTTGTCACTTGAAAATAACAATCACAGCAAGCTGTAACTTCATACATATATGATTTGGGGTGAGTCGATGCACTAGTGTAACCGTTTGAATATTTGAATAATAAAGTTTCAAAAACAACGGTTATGTCAATTTCCAGTCAACAGGATCTCAGTTTTACCACCAAAAAAATTAAGTGTTTCACTGCAAGATATATAATGAGCTTTAGTAATCAGCAGTTTGAAATAATTACCAATGCATTGAGTTCAATAAAATAAATATTTACCATATTGAATTAGATTTGTTGTAACACACATGTGGTTGATCTGAAACGTTTTCACAAAAACTGCTCGAAAACAACGACAAATTATCGCATTCTGGGTAGATCGTAAATGTTACCGAATTGAAATTTTGAAAAAATCCTGAACGTAATTAAATCAGAAGTTTTTAAGCATATTGTCCATTCAAATATTCAGTAGTTCGTAGTTTGCCTAAAATCAGTTCTGTGTTTTGTCAGAAGCACGGCCCAAGTGAACCTTGCTGCCCCAAAACAACCCATGATGCGATGCATAACATTGGATGCACTTCTCAGATGTTTACCTCAGAAAAGCCAGTGACCAATGACATACCATCTTCACAAGTCCAGGTAAATCCTAAATCCTCGCAGAGGTATCCTCTATTATACAATCCCGTATAGTTCATCCCCCGCACTGGTTTTGAATTAGCATGTCGGTATCCCCAGCCTGCGGTTTTTGCTTTGACTTCCGATGTCGATTTCCGCTTGACATCAAAGCAGTTTGGCCAGCGATGGTATTGAAACCTGTCACATCTCATACCTCGCAGCAGATTGGCCTAGCGCGTTCACTGATTGGGTTGATTCAGGGGAAACCCCTTCATCTGTTTATATCCAGAACTCGCATGGGTAATTGACCAAGCCAGTGTATCGATCCTAATAGATCGATCGATACACTGGCTCGCGAGGATAATGACATACATGGAAGATTGTTTTGAGCCAGAAGCTAGGAAAAAGATTGTGAATAATAAGGATACTTGCCTATTCTTCCCCAGGTCGGTAATAAAAATATAATAGCGCACTTACTTTCAGCTTTGTGAAAAAATTGTGCCCACTGGTGCCCTGGAATTTGCACGAATTTTGTGAGAGAATGGTACAACATAAATGAACGCCAAAATCGTCATCTTTTAGCGCAAAATTAGAATTTACTTCACCGCCGACTGCCAGCGTAGTTTACATGGTGTGTGATCAAACGATGCGCCCCCTCCGCCTCTTACATGTAACTGAGCTACGAGACACTTCAGTACTCGTTTTGATTATCCAGTATTTAACTGCGCTGGAGTACGTCGGTGAAGTAAATTAGATTTTTTTTTCGCTGCAAGATGACGATTTCGACGGATTTATATTTTTTGTACTATTCTCTGGAAAAAATCATGCCAAATCATATTCACACTTCTTATTGTGAACCGCAGACCCCATACAAGAATTGTAGCTTGTCTTCAAAAGACACATTCACTTCAAAGATTTTCGTGCTATTGAAATGAGCTATACATATTGACCAATGTAACACATACTTTACTATGGAAGACCACAAAACATAGACTGAGTTCGTGGAAAAAAAGTGTTCAAAGCCTAGCATCTTCCGCCTATTTTGAATCTGTTTAATTTTCAGCTCAAAATATGATGATTTAAATCGAACTGGCGAACATGCGGGTAATCTGAAAATGACATTTTTCTTTTTGCTCGTGTGGTTCAATGCTTTATTCTTACATCACGGATCAAACTTATTAAATAGATGGATTATATGCATAGCCTAACATCTTATGCCCATTTTGAATCTATTTACATATATTAAAGATCATACGGTGGCCCATAGGGGACATCGACTTTTTAAAATAGTTTTTATGTTTTTTTATTACTTTTCCTCATTTTCTGGTGTATTTTCTCAATTTTTCGTCTATTTTCTACAAACAGATTCTAGTTTATAACATAATTTCTTTACATTTCTGTAATTTCTAGCAACGCTGTCAGCAATATCTGTATTATATATTCACCGAAAACCAAAGAAAACTCTTGGAAACGTTTACACCGCGATGGAAACGTTTACACCGCGGTGAAAACCTTTACACGGCGGTGTAAACGTTTCCACCGCGGTGAAAACCGTAAAGGTTTACACCGCGGTGGAAACGTTTACACCGCGGAGAAAACCTTTACACCGCGGTGGAAACCTTTACACCGCGGTGGAAACCTTTACACCGCGGTGGAAACCTTTACACCGCGGAGAAAACCTTTACACCGCGGTGGAAACCTTCACACCGCGGAGAAAACCTTTACACCGCGGTGGGAACCTTTACACCGCGGAGAAAACCTTTACACCGCGGAGAAAACCTTTACACCGCGGTGGAAACCTTTATACCGCGGAGAAAACCTTTACACCGCGGTGGAAACCTTTACACCGCGGAGAAAACCTTTACACCGCGGTGGAAACCTTTACACCGCGGTGGAAACCT
This sequence comes from Hanleya hanleyi, assembly GCA_036873755.1. Classification (NCBI taxonomy): domain Eukaryota; kingdom Metazoa; phylum Mollusca; class Polyplacophora; order Lepidopleurida; family Hanleyidae; genus Hanleya; species Hanleya hanleyi. Next base: position 64,418 of record JAVTVY010021909.1, read on the forward strand.
TTACACCGCGGAGAAAACCTTTACACCGCGGTGGAAACCTTTACACCGCGGTGGAAACCTTTGCACCGCGGTGGAAACCTTTACACCGCGGTGGAAACCTTTACACCGCGGAGAAAACCTTTACACCGCAGTGGAAACCTTTACACCGCGGAGAAAACCTTTACACCGCGGTGGAAACCTTTACACCGCGGTGGAAACCTTTACACCGCGGAGAAAACCTTTACACCGCGGTGTAAACCTTTACATCGCGGCGTACACCTTTACACCGCGGTGGAAACGTTTACACAGCGCAGAAAACCTTTACACCGTGGCGTAAACCTTTACACCGCGGCGTAAACCTTTACACCGCGGAGAAAACCGTTACACACCGCGGTGGAAACCTTTACACCGTGAAGAAAACCTTTACACCGCGGTGGAAACGTTTACACCGCGGAGAAAACCTTTACACCGCGGTGCACACCGTTACACCGCGGTGGAAACCTTTACCCCTGCGGAGAAAACCTTTACACCGCGGGGTAAACCGTTACACCGCGGTGGAAACCTTTACACCGTGGAGAAAACCTTTACACCGCGGTGGAAACGTTTACACCGAGGAGAAAACCTTTACAACGCGGTGTAAACCTTTGCACCGCGGTGGACACCTTTACACCGCGGTGGAAACGTTTACACCGTGGAGGAAACCTTTACACCGCGGTGTAAACCTTTACACTGCGGTGTAAACCGTTACACCGCGGAGAAAACCTTTACACCGCGGAGAAAACCTTTACAACGCGGTGGAAACCTTTACACCGCGGAGAAAACCTTTACACCGTGGAGAAAACCTTTACACCGCGGTGTAAACCTTTACATCGCGGTGGAAACGTTTACACCGCTGAGAAAACCTTTACACCGCGAAAAAAACCTTTACACCGCGGTGTAAACGTTTTCACCGCGGTGTAAACGTTTCCACCGCGGTGTAAACGTTTCCACCGCGGTGCAAAGGTTTCCACCGCGGTGCAAAGGTTTCCACCGCGGTGCAAAGGTTTCCACCGCGGTTTAAAGGTTTCCACCGCGGTGTGAACGTTTCCACCGCGGTGTAAAGGTTTTGTCTGGGGTGTAAACGTTTCCACCGCGGTGTAAAGGTTTTCTCAACGGTGTAAAGGTTTACACCGCGGTGTAATAGTTTTCTCCGCGGTGTAAAGGTTTAGACCGCGGTGTAAAGGTTTCCACCGCGGTGTAAAGGTTTCCACCGCGGTGTAAACGTTTCCACCGCGGTCTAAAGGTTTCCACCGAGGTGTAAAGGTTTCCACCGCGGTGTTAAGGTTTCCACCGCGGTGTAAAGGTTTCCACCGCGGTGTAAAGGTTTTCTCCGCGGTGTAAATGTTTCCACCGCGGCGTAAAGGTTTTCTCCGCGGTGTAAAGGTTTTCTCCGCGGTGTAAAGGATTAAACCGCGGTGTAAAGGTTTTCTCCGCGGTGTAAACGTTTCCACCGCGGTGTAAAGGTTTCCACCCCGGTGTAAAGGTTTCCACCGCGGTGTAAAGGTTTTCTCCATGGTGTAAAGTTTCCACCGCGGTGTAAAGGTTTTCTCCGCGGTGAAAAGGTTTCCACAGCGGGTTAATGGTTTTCTCCGCCGATTGTAGGTTTCCACGCGGTGTAAAGGTTTCCACCGCGGTGTAAAGGTTTCCACCGCGGTGTAAAGGTTTCCACCGCGGTGTAAAGGTTTCCACCGCGGTGTAAAGGTCTCCACCGCGGTGTAAACGTTTCCACCGCGGTGTAAAGTTTTTCTCCGCGGTGGAAAGGTTTACACCGCGGTGTAAAGGTTTTCTCCGCGGTGTAAACCTTTACACCGCCGTGTAATAGTTTTCTCTGTGGTTTAAAGGTTTCCACCGCGGTGTAAAGGTTTCCACCGCGGTGTAAAGGATTTCTCCGCGGTGTAAACGTTTCCACTGCGGTGTAAAGGTTTTCTCCGCGGTGTAAACGTTTCCACCGCGGTGTAAAGGTTTCCACCGCGGTGTGAACGTTTCCACCGCGGTGTAAAGGTTTACACCGCGGTGTAAAGGTTTCCACCGCGGTGTAAACGTTTCCACACACTGACGTCATTTTCCCCGAAAGCATGTTTGGCTATTTTTTCGTTCTTTTTTTTAAAATATATTTTATATATGTGATTTTCTTCGCAAAAACTGCAACATAAATTAATAATCTGATGTAAACGTTTCCATCACAGTTTAAAGGTTTTCTCCGCCGTGTAAACGTTTCCACCGCGGTGTTAAGGTTTCCACCGCGGTGTAAAGGTTTTCTCCGCGGCGTAAACGTTTCCACCGCGGTGTAAAGGTTTTCTCCGCGGTGTAAATGTTTCCACCGCGGCGTAAAGGTTTTCTCCGCGGTGTAAACGTTTCCACCGCGGTGTAAAGGTTTCCACCGCGGTGTAAAGGTTTTCTCCGCGGTGTAAAGGTTTACACTACCGGTGTAAAGGTTTCCACCGCGGTGTAAAGGTTTCTACCCCGGTGTAAAGGTTTCCACCGCGGTGTAAAGGTTTTCTCCATGGTGTAAAGTTTCAACCGCGGTGTAAAGGTTTTCTCCGCGGTGAAAAGGTTTCCACAGCGGGTTAATGGTTTTCTCCGCGGTGTAAAGGTTTACACCGCGGTGTAAACGTTTCCACCGCGGTGTAAAGGTTTCCACCGCGGTGTAAACGTTTCCACCGCGGTGTAAAGTTTTTCTCCGCGGTGGAAAGGTTTACACCGCGGTGTAAAGGTTTTCTCCGCGGTGTAAACCTTTACACCGCCGTGTAATAGTTTTCTCCGCGGTTTAAAGGTTTCCACCGCGGTGTAAAGGTTTCCACCGCGATGTAAAGGTTTTCTCCGCGGTGTAAACGTGTCCACCGCGGTGTAAATGTTTTCTCCGCGGTGTAAAGGATTTCTCCGCGGTGTAAACGTTTCCACTGCGGTGTAAAGGTTTTCTCCGCGGTGTAAACGTTTCCACCGCGGTGTAAAGGTTTCCACCGCGGTGTGAACGTTTCCACCGCGGTGTAAAGGTTTACACCGCGGTGTAAAGCTTTTGTCCGCGGTGTAAACGTTTCCACACACTGACGTCATTTTCCCCGAAAGCATGTTTGGCTATTTTTTCGTTCATTTTTTAAAAATATATTTTATGTATGTGATTTTCTTCGCAAAAACTGCAACATAAATTAATAATCTGACGTAAACGTTTCCATCACAGTTTAAAGGTTTTCTCCGCGGTGTAAACGTTTCCACCGCGGTGTTAAGGTTTCCACCGCGGTGTAAAGGTTTTCTCCGCGGTGTAAACGTTTCCACCGCGGTGTAAAGGTTTCCACCGCGGTGTAAAGGTTTTCTTCGCGGTGTAAATGTTTCCACCGCGGCGTAAAGGTTTTGTCCGCGGTGTAAACGTTTCCACCGCGGTGTAAAGGTTTCCACCGCGGTGTAAAGGTTTTCTCCGCGGTGTAAAGGATTACACCGCGGTGTAAAGGTTTTCTCTGGGGTGTAAACGTTTCCACCGCGGTGTAAACGTTTCCACCGCGGTGTAAAGGTTTCCACCGCGGTGTAAAGGTTGACACCGCGGTGTAAAAGTTTTCTCCATGGTGTAAAGTTTCCACCGCGGTGTAAAGGTTTTCTCCGCGGTGTAAAGGTTTTCACCGCGGGTTAAAGGTTTTCTCCGCGGTGTAAAGGTTTACACTACCGGTGTAAAGGTTTCCACCGCGGTGTAAAGGTTTCCACCGCCGTGTAAAGGTTTCCACCGCCGTGTAAAGGTTTCCACCGCGGTGTAAAGGTTTCCACCGCGGTGTAAAGGTTTTCTCCGCGGTGTAAACCTTTACACTGCGGTGTAATAGTTTTCTCCGCGGTTTAAAGGTTTCCACCGCGATGTAAAGGTTTTCTCCCCGGAGTAAACGTGTCCACCGCGGTGTAAAGGTTTTCTCCGCGGTGTAAACGTTTACACCGCGGTGTAAAGGATTTCTCCGTGGTGTAAACGTTTCCACTGCGGTGTAAAGGTTTTCTCCGCGGTGTAAAGGTTTTCACCGCGGTTGAGGAAAGAGGACAATAACTCCGAGATTGAGCAGCTAGTGCACATCCACGTTACTTGTTGACGGACACTAGGTGAAGCGCAATTAATGAATAGATCGAGATAAATAACTATACCTTGCACATGTTCCATGTAAATTTCAAAGATGTTCATCAATAAGTAACCAGGATATGGACCGGACAAGACAATGTTGACGGGTAGGATAAAGGGCCATGAATGTGGAAAATCGTCAGAATGGTTAGAAAATCTAACAGAGCATACCGGCAATGTTTCGAAGTTGTCCATCAAATAGCAGCCGAAATCTGTTTCGGGCAAGAAGTATTAACTGTCTGGATAAAGGGCCATCACTCCGTGAAAAATCATCGAAACGCGAGAGGGGGGGGGGGAGGGATGACAGTGCCCGTCTGCAAAGTAATAGGTATCTATGTAAGTTTAGAGGTAGCCCATCAAATAGTAACCGAGATATCTTCCGGGTACAAGAAATTGTTCACGACTGTACGATCAGGCGTCCACAACTAACCTGTTGTGCAGTTTGAAACAGGAGCGCAACCCGCAACCCGTCACCGCGTCGTACAGGTTGGCTGTAGTGGTGGGGGTGGGGGGATATATTCTCTCTTGATCCTTTGTTTATGCGCGAAAGTGTATCATGTAAAGTAAACAAGCAAACTTGCATAAATTATGGTAGATGTAAACTAGTATTTCACGTTAAATAAAAAAGAAATAAATAAAAAAAAGTTTAATTGGCAGCGTTAATTATAGCGACTGTGCCTCTGGGACTTTCATATGTGTAATGAAAATATCTTTATTTGATTTTTTTTTTTTTTTTTGTATTTTTAGAGACGGACGCAATTTTAAACGACCAAGTCACGTAAATCTTTCTGAGGGAATCTCTTATCTTGTTTGATCGTCTTTGGACTCAGTCGCCTCTTTTCAAGTTACCGATAGGTTAACCTTCTGCGGGGACTGATGTGCGTTTCTTTCTGGACAGCAGACCACGTCACATGATCATGTCAGAGTTGAGGGTGAAGTATGCAATTTTGCATGTGATCATTTATATACTGGGCGTATATAATAATTCAAGCTGTGTATAAAAGAAACAGTGCGAATAGAAACTGGGCTTTGAAATTCTAGCAAACTCATTGCGTCTTCATGCGGTTCCGCTGTACTTAGGCCCAGTATATATAACCAGCACTGGGGCGAATGTGTGTACAATTAACGTTACCTGTTTGACGTCATGGCACGTACCTGATACATGTAAAAGTCTGATTGTGCATTCAGAAAAAATGATGGATGTTTCTTGTAACACAAAAAAAAATGTATGGACTCACCCCTGGAAGCCAGGTGCTTCCGTGCTTTTGAAAGGAATTGAACACGTTTTAAGAAATGTAAGAGAGATATAGGAACCCCGGAAACATGGAACACTGACGTGGATTTATTTCTAATAATATATTTTCAAGACATGCCTGACAATATAACCCAGTTATCTAAGATGTTATATTCTGCCAGATATAATTAGACACTAAGGCCAAAAGCTGCTTCTGCACGCATACCAAAGCCTAAATGGCACTATGGGCTGCGTTAAAAAGAAAAGTACAAGTCTTTTAGTTTGATGGGCAGTGACAATGACCTTCTGACCTCAATCTTGCAATCCGACACAACGCCTCCCCTATTATGTATCGAGTTACATGTATATAAGCATTGCGATTTTTATGCATTTTCTACTTATTTTCTACCCAGTAACCTAGCCTGGTCTTTTATACATTACTTTCTTGTTGCCATAAGCTTAGGTATTCCAGGAGATAGATGACACTCTACATCCCTGCACTGGAGTTATAGCACAACATTGTCAATAATTTCCTGATTTGGGGTCACACTGATGTTTACCTTTGACCTATTGACCTAAAGTTGGTACCTGACATATCGTTTCCCACTAACAAAGTGGTATCCACTCCCAAAGAATCGAATTTAAATATTTCTTGGTTTTTGGGTCACAGTGACCATGACAGGTTCTATTTGATACATTACCCGATGTCGTTACCCGACATATCGTATCCCATGCACAAAAATATCCAATCACCAGATCAAATATATTATAAATGATTTCCTGATTTTGGGGTCAGTGGCTTTCACATTCGATCTGAATTTTCCTGTGCAACACATTATTATGTTCACCTCATATATTCAGTCAAATACAATTGCGAACTTTAATGATTTTCGGAGTTTGAAGCCTTTTACCTATGTGCCTCAATTTTGGTGCGCGACATCTACATGGCCCCATAACTAACCTGGCGAAAACCGTCAAATTGTTAATAAGTTAAAGAACTGAATAACGTCAATCAGAAGGAAAAGGAGGAGGAGAATATGCAGCCCATAGGGCTCTCCCAGCTATAGTTGACATAGCCCAGACTTCTATAGGTGCTGAAATCTCGCTTCAACATGCAGATTTGGATCATCAATGTCATTGTCTAACGCTCATATGAACACGCTATGGTATTTAAGTCACCGGGATATATATATATGCTACGCTCAGATCACGGTCGGGGGATATAGAATTGCTGTCCGCTCGTGTGTGCTTGTGTGTATCAAAAATCACCTCAATTATTAACACAATAACTCCCAAACCATCAATTCTCTTCAAATCGTTACTGAAGATGAAATGAGCAAATAACTCTCGGTCTAGAAGTCACAGCGCCCGAAAAGTGAATGGTCTGCAGGCCAAAACTAGAATTGATTTTGCTTTTGCACTTCCGCCGCATAATTTCCGTCAGTTCTTTCTGTTGCTGCAGAATCTGGATTATTTGGAAAACAGCTCTACCAAAAAAAAAAAAAAAAATGTAGCAAAATCCCAGATGCCGCTCTGCCTGAGAACGTCACAGTGACGTCATTTTTCCCGAAAGCATGTTTGACCATTTTTTCGGTCATTTTTTTCAAATATATTTTATGTTTGTGATTTTCTTCGCAAAAACTGCAACATAAATTAATAATCTGATGTGAAATAAACTAGTATTTTGCTCACCTTTATCCACATGCAGAAAAGCAAACTTTTGAAGAAAAATGACGAAAAATACCCCACATGGCCGCCATTTTGAATTTACCCACGATCCTCAGATCGGGGGTGTGGGTATAAAAATAGGCTTCAAATGACCCAATATGATAAGCTACAATTCATGGAGTGTCAGCTGTCAATTTGTGTCGTTCCGTAGTTTGGCAAGAAAGGGGGGGAGGGGGCGGGGGTACCCCCAGGCAGGTGTACGAATGGCGTCTGATTCCTATATAGCTGAAAATACGTACTAAGAAGCCATTACATCACCCATTCATGTTGGAAGTGACGGGACCTATGGAAGTGGGAAAACTGAATGGAATTATTTACTGTTACGACAAATGGCAGCCCATATTCGAGTATACAAATGACAAAAAACCGCTAATTAAATTTAGAATTATTTAGCAAATAATCCCATCACGATAAGGTATCTTTTATTTATATAGTACCGGTACACAACTCGATCGGTTAGGGTAAAGCGTGTAGGGATATTTTGTTTCAATTATGAGTATGCTGTTCTATTCAGTAATCCAATCTGTAAGCATAAATTTTTTTTATTAGGTCATAATATTTATCCCCAATAACTCAGTTACTATATGAATATGGAGACACCGTGTCTATTGGCATTATATCGTCATTTATTTGTTGATCTTAAATCAAATACTTCTGAACATCAAAGGTTGAAGATAAATTAAATCGACGATGTCACAATGCTAAGGCCTAAACCTTTAGTTCACTGATAAACTTGTACAAGTCGAAGACGGGCTACATACGAGATCCATCCTACCTTGGTTTAAAGGGATAAGACTGAAGGTTAAGTAGACTGCTAGTAGCACTCCAAAAGATGGGGCAATTATTCTGACCTTTTTCATGAGTTCTGACTGGAGTAATATTTGCGGGTTCAATAAACTGAGAGAACTCATAGTTAAATTATAACTTGTGAGCAAGGAGGCTATGGGTAGAGTGTTCAAGCACTTCGGCATACGAAGGGATTATTATGCCGCAGTTCCATCTGTTCTGACTAGACAATCAGTTTGTTCGGCCTTTTCCATTCGAAGTAAAATTTTAGTTGTCTCTCTATCCGACCGGTTTTCGAGCTGCTCACTGACTTCACTCGAAGTTGATTACGTGTATTTAGTGGCGTCATCTCGTGCGATGAGTCCATGTCGTTCGGAAATGGGCCAGCAAATGGGTCAATATGATGTCTACATGTATTTTTAAATGAATTCTCCTCCAAGGCGTCGGCGATTTCTGTAATAAATTTGCCCTCCATCGACTGGACTATGCGGGATCGAGGTTCTGTGGCACGACTGAAAACTGTAACTGGTTTCCATTTCTGCTTCATTTGAACCCGTACATTTTCACTTGATTGAACAGAAGGTAGGGATTTAATCTGTCTGTCATAGTAGAACTTTTGTTCTTGTCTCAGCGTATCACCACGCTCTATGACTTAATCAATTTTGGTTCCAGAGTCGCGGCACTGACTGACACTATGCTTTTGGTGAGTCTGAGGAACCAAGAACCAAGTTGAGTTGGGGAACCAAAACTTTCGTTTAGTGGCGTATTTCTCATTTCAGTAATAGCGAGGTAAGGATCTTATCATTGAAGGTTTTCTTAGTGTCGATTCCATTGTCTGTATATTCTTTTCTGCCATGCCATGGGACTGCGGGTTAGTCTGACTTAAGGTGGTGTGCTTGAAACCATAAGTATTTGCGAATTCCTTGAAGGTGAATCTGGAAAACCTGGGACATTATACCAATATAGGATGTCTAGTGTAATTCCGTGTCACGAGAACTGTGACTGCGCACGATCACCCCATTGCTGGTACTGTTCAAATTATAGGAGTCCAGAGTTCGCAGCACTCGCTCCATTTCTGTACAACGTCTTCAATTATCAGCTCTCATCTTTGAGCAGAAAAGGATGTCTCGAGCACGTTGACTGTATATTTTTTTTTATAAAACCCAGGTGTGCTTTGTGAACTAATTCCTGGATTTCGGGATGATAACCTTCTCGCCTTTAAACAGTATACCATCCATTCCCAATATGACAGTCCGTCGCGAAAATTTCCAGAGTGGTCTCACACATTCTGGTACTTCAGATTGAGAGTCAGCCGGGCCAACCTGTGAGCTTACAGGGTTTCAGTTGTTGAGTTTCTGAATCTTCCCGGATGTTAATCCGGAGTTCGTCTATTTTACCAACAGACATTGTGATTGTCTGGATCATACTAACTTCATATTTATCGTCGTCGACTATATGTTAACTTTGGGATATAAATGCTCTGGACAACATGTCCGGTTTTTTTCTGGACCGTAAGTAACGTTAATACGATACTTTTGTCTTTACAAACTCACTGACTGCAATTTTGCTGGAGCAAGGTACAGGTATAGGGTGTAGGCGCCGAGACGGGCCAAGCTGGCATCTACTCACATGGCGATGCTACATTTTACGTCAAAATACTTCAGAACTTGTGATTATGATACAGCTTCTGTTTGTCAAAACTGGTCTTGGGTTAATTGTCATTACCGAAGAGCTTCCTTGTCCTTCAAGATTCTTCACTGTGTGCTGAGCTCGGAGTAATTAGGGATGGATTTTGATATATGTATTCATGCCTAAGATCTTCTGAATTGCTTCCTTGTTATATGGAATGTCCATCTTCTGTATGGCGCCAACTTTTGGGGGGTCTGGCTGAAGTTCTTGCTGACTCGGGATATGGCTTATGTAAGGGACTTCTGGTCTCTCAAGTTGGCACTTATCTGGCTTCAATCTGATGCCCTTTTCTCTGGCCCGCTGAAAAGCCTTATGCATGCACGTCACTCACTAAGTTGCATGCTGTTTCATTTTGTCCCACATTAACAAATCGTCGACGATCATTTTCACCCCTTCAATTCACCCCTTCAAGAAATGCAATTACAGCCGAGATACATCATACTGTAGACAACGAAATGGAAATTCATTTGGATAAAGAATACGGATCACTGATAGGATTTTATTTAAAGAACTCTCTAAAAAAAGTTGAGTGAAATTTCACTCAAGCAATAGTGGAAATTGATCCCACTCAATACTTGAGTGAGATTTTCACTCAACTTGAGTTACTTTCCACTCAACTTGAGTTAAATGCACTCAACTTGCGTGACATTTACTTAAGCATAAGAGTGGAAATTGGTCCCACTCAAGTTGAGTGAACTTGAGTGATTCTAACTCAAGTGGAGTGAAAAGTAACTCAAGTTGAGTGAAAAGTAACTCAAGTTTGAGTGAACAGGTACATTTCACTCAAACTTGAGTGGAACAGTTCACTCAAGTTTTGTTTTAGAGAGAACATCATGGTGTCTTGCTGTCCTCATTGAAGAATGTTGACTGCTTCTCTCTTACATCAGGAAAACATTGTTTTGTGAACGACGGCTGAATATTGAATGTCGGACCTGATGCTTATGCATGTATATTCCCACTATGGAGACTAGACTACGTCAAAAGTTTTAAAATGTACACAATATTTACTGGACGGAGCGTGAAAGAGAAAGGACTTTTACGATCGATTGACAACCGGGCGATCTGAAAGTGATGATTCGGAAATCTGAATGAATAATTGTGAAGAATAACTCAAGAGTAAATTATGAATATTCAAAGAAATATATGCTATTGATGAAGAAATATATGCTATTGATGAAGAAATATATGCTATTGATGAAGAAATATATGCTATTGATGAAGAAATATATGCTATTGATGAAGAAATATATGCTATTGATGAAGAAATATATGCTATTGATGAAGAAATATATGCTATTGATGAAGAAATATACTGTGTCATATCACGTATCTGAAACGATGTCTAGAAAACTTGTACTGTAACTATTTGATCAATAAAACATGTATTACATTATACAATGAATTTGCAGTCCTTTCTCTATATTGCCTAGCATGTTTATATCAATAGAATCGCTTGCCTTCTTTCAGAAGTTTATAATGGGAGGCGTGGAATGGTGGAAAATCATTAATATACGAGATGTATAATGTTTAGTGTGGATATAACGAATCATGTGCGTTGTAGTTCCCAGAATCAAAATAGTGTTAAAGTGCAAGGGTTTAAGTAAATATGTTTGCAGTGTATGTCCGCGCTGGTACCGTATATTGATTGGAATGGTTACAGTGTGTGTGATTAAACACAGCAGCCATATACACATTATTCTGACTTGCGGAATCTCTGTTCCCTATACATTCGTATAACCGGATTTACCCCTCTTCCTTCTCTTCCTCTTCCAGAAGTACGTAACTATACGCATATATTCTCCTCCTTCTTCTCCTTGGTCCGGATCTGGGTCTTGTGTTCCCCTTTTTCCACCACTACCTTGTTGTCTAAATCACCGCCCATCAACTTTTTGTTAGTATAAGTATTAATAATATAGAGATGAAATGGCCCGTGGGATCAAACATCCCCGACTCTATATCAATGTCATCTATAGACAAAGAAAAATGCCCAGTATACCGACAATTTATGAAGTTACACACTCCGGCAATGAGAGATTGGGGGCAAGCCGTTCACACAAAGTTTACCTATATATCCATCCATCCACACACCCAGCAAATTAAATGTGCTTGTCCTCATTTTCTTCATACTATGCGTGTAATATATTAGGTATAATCGCACACTCCCTCAGGGGTTTTTGTTCTAATCTAAAATTCAAACGAGTCAACTCCGCTTCTGATCGGCCTTTTAGCCTTGTTGACAGGCCTCACAAAACCACCGAAATCGTAGAGACTGCATTGATTCACGAATGCGGTCAACGTTAGTTCTTTAAATGTATGTTGTTTTCCCCTCGATAACTCTGTGAAATATTCCTGTGGCTGCTATAGGGTGTCACCGACCTATATCTTACTTCGGTTTAGGATTACATATGTGTGTCGTTTTAAGATATTATAAATAATTTCTCCAGTGTTAAGACAACGCTGCATGGGGAGTGGCCATGTTAAGACGTAAGACGCGTCATACAGGATAGACCCGGTATCGCCACTTCCAGAGACAGGCGTTCCTTGTGGTTCCTTGTACAGCAGTTAACCAAAGACAACTAAAACTAATGATATAATGTATTCAGCATCAGATCTATCATTAAGTCAACAGCCGTTGACAATATTTAATGTCCGCGTTCACAGCGGTAAGAGCAAATTATTAACGGCAGCACAGCACCAAAACCTGACACGCTAAACACAATTTTGTGATATAAGAGTGAAGCCGTTTTCAATGGTGTCAAGGAATATAGTCAAACTCCAGTAAGTCGACAGCCGATAATTTAATCAATTCCCATTGGCGATGGGGAGTCTAGAGACACTATAAAGAACTACCCTGGTTCACGATGAAATATTATAAAACTCCGTTTCATTTGATGAATTTGTATATGTTTCGTTGCACGCTATTGTGCTTCAATTCTAGTCTCTTGTACCAACGTATCGCTTTTAGCTCTGTGCTTTATGATTGCGTGCAATTGATAGTCGAACAGATGCTATGGCTACTTGACCAGTGCTCTGATTTAGACTGTCGATTATTTGATTACACTAATAAATGTCGTATGTCCACGAGACGACGGCTAAATCTGACCGGACACGAGCCATTGGCGACCGTGCAGCGTGTGCCACGGTGGGGGCTAGGGGCACACATACGTGTGATCTCCATCAGATACCACGATAAACCTTTCTCCTGACGCACTTGAATTAAAAATATGGCATCTGGATTTCCCAACCACAAGTACCAGTGTTATTGAAAGCCTCTGGTTATAGGTCTACCGAGTGGAAATTTCCATCCCGGACAGATGCCTAAAACCGAAAGGTCTCACTGGACAATGCATGCGAATCGCGCACCTGTTTGGTAACAATATACCTTTCCGTGACCGTGGTCAAGAATGGGTTAAACTGTGCCGCCGGAGGTTGGTCATAAGGCTTTAATTTCTTTGTGTTCATTCTTAAGTAATTTTCAGTTAACAGTTCTTATTGTCTGATCTTCCCAATCGTCCTTTCTCTGTGTTTGGCCACAATGATGTGAAAATCATAGGTTCTGCATCACGACGGAGGATAAAATGACCAGCTTCATTATATTGCTCCGGTTACCCCTTCAGCATAGTCGAGACCTTCCTTTCTCTATTGATACCTATTTAAATCTAGTTAACAATTCACAAAGAAAGCCGAATTTGATGAGATTTATTTTCTCGACTTCCAGCTTTAATTGCATAGTTTAATTCAAGCATCTGTTCAATGGAAATCTCGGCGTGGTGCGTTTTAATTGAAAAACTACAACACTACGGTACTGTGATAATTTTTATGAAAAAAAAAATGATAAAAAGTTTAATTTTCTCAATAATTATGTTATTTTTGTACCTGTGGCCACATGTATGAGCTGGGGTCTTTCTTCCCATAGCTGCAATCAGGCTTTCAATCAGATAGACGCGACCTTACTATGCTAGACACTTCTGAAGATATAATTTAAGGAAATGTGAAATTCCCTCAGCTGGCTAAGATATCATCTGTAATAAAGAAGAAGTTGTCCATAAAATAACCTCTTCAATTATATATATAATTTATGCCATTCAAAGAAATGATTATTTGAAGATCTGACGTTTGGATTCGTGATAAAAACTTCGTTTTATATTCGATTTGTTATTACTGGAACGTACATGCCTCCCGGCACGCGACAAATTATACACCGTGGCTCTGATTGGTCAATAATCGTGTCATCGTTTGACCAGCTGTGAGGTTATGATAAATGACCAGTTGGACAGGTCTAGAATGTATTGAGTAAGACAGACCTTCACCGACTTTTCGCTTCAGTGACCACATTCGAATGACATGGACCCCGGACAGATCTATAGCCCTGGCGAGTGTTAAATGGAAGTCATAGCTCAAGTTTAGAGCAAATTAATACAAACCCATGCACTTGAGGGCGTTTAGAGAAAAGTGGTACAATTTTGATAATTGGAAACCCAACGTTCTGTCTTCAGTGGTCTTTTCACTGAAGGTGACAAACACGTCGTTCCTTTGTCGTGAAAATTGTTAGTCATGCGTGAAGTACCTCGATGGTCAATCAAGAATGGTTTGGGACAGATTGGACACAAGAAAGAAGAGGAAGTTGACTTTCATCTATGAATGGAATGGACAAATATCTCCCCGATAAATGCTAAGACTTGATTTACAGTTATTCAGATTGGACGTTCATTTCGGAAGAAGTCGCATGATATGATATATTTGAACAAAATTCACGATCCAAAATATTGAACACTATTCCCTCTTTCTTCCGTTTACTCTTCCCCTCAGTGACTTGGTATATTTCGTTGTATTTGTCCTCCTTTGTAAAGATATCAAACACAGCTTACATTATCTACGAAGACAAACCTGGCTAAGGCAATACAAAACAGTTTTGTTTCTGGTCAGCACGTGCAATGCTCTGAGCCTTGCGATTCGTGAGTATAAGTAAGTAGGTGTTTTTCCGTAAACTATACATCGCTTATTGGTATAATCTAGAGTCATATATAGTGGAGAGTGGGCTACTATTGTTTCATTGGTCTCTGATTTTCGTACATTTTGCTGAATATGTATCTAATTTAAGCAACTCTTTCACATTGTGTACAGAAAAAAGTTGGATTAGCTTAAATACAGAAGGTTTTTTCCCCCAGTAATACTGCTTAATATATGAGACCCTAAACGAACAAATAAGAATGAAATGATATTCATCTTCCACTAACTCAAGTTCGTACTTTTGCATAATCTTTGGCTACGATCTGCCTTTTCATATCTTCCTTGTCGTATACAATGTCTGAGCCTTGCGATTCGACTGGACATTTGTTTTGCAAAATATTTTGCAATGTAGCTAGCTTATAACATTGCGCTTTAGGTGGGAATTACGAGACGCCCTGCAAAAAACATGGGCAATACAATGCAGCCAAGTCGCAAGATTTACCAACCTTGATTTTGTAATGTGACGTTTAATTGTTAAAAAAAGATATGTAAGAAGGGATTCTGAATGTTATAGAAAATTATTGTTTTATGTTTGGCACGATGATTGTCATGAATGAACTCCACAAAATAAAAAGAAAAACCGCTTCACAGTAACATTTTTCCGGTAAATTTTAACCAAAAAGTTTTTTTGGCCTTATAGATACATTAATACCCTCTGCGGATTTGGAACAAGTCGGTTTAGAACTTCAATTCGATACTATTTTCAGCTGACCTTCAAACTCCAATTTTCGTCTTTGACCGCTTTCCCCCATGTCACCCGTTCTTTGACATGAAACTGAAGTAACGAGGTGACATCGTTAAGAAATGTGTAATAGTATACTGGATTCTACATATATCAGCATTCACAAATCGAGACGAACTCTGAATATGATATTGTACCGCTATCAAATTCTTACCACATGGAGGTAGTTCTGGAACGATATAAGAAAGATTTTTTAAATTCAGAGTAGATAATATACCAAAAAGTATTTATATACAGTTGATGGATATAGCATATGTTTGATACATGTACAGATGTTGTTAACAGCTGGTGGTATATATGAGCAAACATAAAATAGAAACTAGTTTTTCACAAAATCTTATTTGTCATATTAAAATATCATTTTGGTTCATGTAATTTCGCAAGATTAACTGAATTTCGCAAGACTGACTGCCTTTGTACCAGTTTACTCATTAAACTGTTTACAAGTTCTTTGATAAAGCAACCATCAAGGATGTGGAGGCGAATGTTACCGTCCTATTCTATTCCATATTTATCAACGTGCCGCACGTAAATGGGTTAATTAACAAACAAATTGTCATGTTAAGAGAACTGAACCATATCCTGGTATACCTCGACCGTAAATCACCGACCTGACAGTTCTGTGCCGGTATACATTTGTTCATTCATGCGTGACTGACTGTGGGCGGAACATAAATATGAACCTGTCTGAACATGTATATATACGGATATTGACCATGCATGTTCATGGGCTCACCAAACTGACCCTTCACGCTTGCTGATGCAATAACCGGCTCCAGCTGACTGTGCAGTTGTGATGATGCAATGGCTTATGTAACACCCAGTATAACTGTCCAAGAAGACGCAATGATATAACGCGTTCGGTGCAACTTTTAAGGTGATTTGTTAATCCTATTCACGTTTTGGGGTTAATGGT
This sequence comes from Hanleya hanleyi, assembly GCA_036873755.1. Taxonomy (NCBI): domain Eukaryota; kingdom Metazoa; phylum Mollusca; class Polyplacophora; order Lepidopleurida; family Hanleyidae; genus Hanleya; species Hanleya hanleyi. The sequence goes on from JAVTVY010021909.1 coordinate 80,628, forward strand.
TCATTCCATAATTGAAATACACCTTTGCAAGTGATTGATTGGCGACGTACGGATTTACTCGTAAAATCCATGTAGGCCTAATTGTCGATCTAAATTATGTTACGTATATATCCCTTATGTATTGGGACGTTCACATTGAAATACATGGTTCGTTGAAAACCCAGGATATTCAAGTTTAATATCACCGGCGAAGCAATTGTAATATGAGTTAATTAGGGAAATAACACCTATTGCCGGTAACTTCAATTGCAACTTACAGATTTTCTTTGAATTGAACACTAATTGAGTCAATTTTAATGTTTTCACTGCCCACTGTTAATAAATTATAATATCTATATCAACATCCCCATTTGTATTTGTCAAATTTCTCACATCATAGCAGCCTCATCTTCATTTTATCCAGCCAATTCCCACTTCGAACTGGGAACGTAGAAATTGGCTGGATAAAATGAAGATGAGCAGCCGAGGATCATGTGTATGTGATACACCTTTTTTAGTACCGGTACACTAAAGCCGTTGAATGTCTTTCGATTCGGTTTGGCCATGTAAGGCTTATTGTATTCTAGAATACAGTAAGCCCTATGCTAATGTATGCTAATATATTATGTATCATATACTTATGGCCATTTATCTTTTTTATTCTCGTTTTAAAAACAGATATATGAAACTTGCTAAAGATCTATAGATTAAACGACCAGTCGTAGTGATAATCTAGATCAGTCTGCAAAGGACACTGTTGATGCAACTATACCTGACCAGTGTTCATAGCACAGGACGTACAGACCCCCTGCATTCATCCATCCACTTGGCTGACATTATGTATTGAGCATTCAGCACATGTGTGTTCTTTCCAAAAAATTAATTGGTTGCATTTGTGAAAGATGTGCATTTGATGCCAGATATCCAAACGTTTCGTAACACGCATTTATCCCAATAGCTTCCACATGATAACGCACCAGTCAGATTCCTAATCCTCAGTTTAAGCATCATGGTTTAAGGTTGTTCACTGGCTTTCAGATACGGTACCTACAGACTAAGTATCTATTGGTGGTATAGCACACACATCGTCACAAGTCCCATCTTCACAAGTCCAGGTAATCCCTAAATCCTCGCAGAGGGTTTTTTTTTTATATCGAGCCCAATAGATCGATCGATATACTGGCTCGCGAGGATGCACAAGTCCGTGTCAATCCTAAATTTTCAGAGGGCTGCAATGATTTCTGAGTCGTTGCATGCCTCTATTATAATTTTCAATTTTTGATTTTGAGAAACCAAAAACAAAAAACGAAAATTGAAAATTGAAGGTCAATTTTCAATTTTTGATTTTGAGAACCAAAAACGAAAAACGAAAATTGAAAATTGACGGTCAATTTTCAATTTTTGATTTTGAGATTACAAAAACGAAAATTGGAAATTGACGGTCAAATTTCAATTTTTGATTTTGAGAAACCAAAAACAAAAAAACGAAAATTGAATTGTGCAAGGTTACACGGACCTTTATCTAGTATCGATATACATTTCATCTTCGCGATTGTTCTGAATTAGCATGGTGGTATCAGAAGGTTGCTGTTTTGGCATTGACACCCTATGTCGATTTCAAAACATCAAAGTATTTTGGCCAGCGATGAACTTCAAACCAGTCAAAACTCAAACCTCGCAGCGTATTGGCGTAATGAGCTAACTAAACGTGCTGACTGATTGGTTCGATTTAGACAAACCCCTCGCGCTATTCATATGCTGAACTTCCATGGGTATAACTAACAGTCGGCAGGCAGTTCGATGTAACTGATTGTCTATTTTAATTAGTCGTCCACTTTGAAGCTTGTCAAAAATTAAATTAAAATTTATTTAACGCGATGTAAATTTTCTTTTTTTGCAGCGTATATATAAACTGAACTCCATAAAATGACCACCATTACTCTTTGATATTGATAATTTTTCACGCTTGAACTAACTTGGTAATTCTCTCCATATAAAACTTCAGCACTGAAGTTTCATGTACCGGGGCTCAATTACACAAAGAGCATCTATTATGAATAGTGTAGGTCACAAACCACCACTCAACAATATTAAAAACACCTCTCCAAACATTAATAGGAACAAGCAGCCAGAGGATGCTATGTCCCCCGCCGAAATGGCAGCAATATTTTTTAGCATTGTTGGTCTCAGGGGATATACATGAGGGAGGCAACTGCTGCTTCATAGGCATTGGATGTGGAAGGGTCTTTCTGCCTTCCCAAGTTTTAAGATCAACTCAGAACGATTGACTGAAAGTTGATTGCTTCTGTAATATAGTTTCCATGCAGTGAAGCATGGAAATTATGTAACCGAGAAGTAACCTCAAGTGACATCTCAAGGCATTATCTGCAAACCAAATTTGACGAGAAGCTGAAGGCATCCTCAACCTATTGCCCGGAATCCAAATTTTAAATTTGCCACCAGGTGTCGCCACCTGTAGGTGCAAGTGGGCGAAATGCAATCCCAAGCATCATCTCATGGCAATGGCATGGTACATGTATTAGCCTATAGTATCTTCTACGGAGGGCCAATGATCGGCTGATGCAGCAACAACAACATTTTCCCAGTTAGACGACAGATTTTGAAATCAAAAACGAGGCCGGTATGTCATCAGTCAACTGAGAAAGTCACGTGGTTGTGTATGAAGATTGGGGTGGGTCTTATAAATAGTGATCCAATGAAAATGCTCGTATTAGTTTAAAATGGCGGGGTCGAATGACCAATCACTGAAGGGGAGACAGCTGGAACAGTACGTTGACACTGTCTGTTAATACAGGGGCGTCGGTAGCAAATTCAAAGTGGTACGGCCACTATCATAGCACTTAGGCGAGGGTCCAGGGGCCGCCCAGGCCCCAGAAGCTCCTGGGGTCTAGATCGCCGAAGAAGCGTTCTGAGCGATTTCTGGCGAATCCAAATCACTCTGCATTGAAGTGTATTTTTAGTTCTTTCCTAACCCTTTTACCATGAAAATGCAATCGATGGTGGTTTTCTGCGATGCTGAATTACAATAAAATTGTGCATAGTATAGTACTGTAACCTAGACACCTTGTGAAAAGTAACCGAGATAATTCCTATGGGCAATGGGGTGTTGATAAATTCATTGTAGAAGTAACGCCATCTACATTCATAATTTAGCTAGCTATACTTCTGCAATAATAAAGCTGCTGCTCGTAGTTTTTATAATGGGCCATGACTGCTAACAGTAAATTACATCATGGACAAGGGACTGCAAAAAAAAAAAAATTGAAAAATTGTGAGAAAAACCCTCTACCCCGTCCATCATTACAATTACTTGCGGGGAATTATTTGGAGAACGAAGTACTTGCGGCAGAATTATAAGGAGGTTCATAATGTATTCAATTTGAACCAAGATGTCAGGAACACCAAGCAGTCAAGTGACAAATATACAGATTATCAAAAATTTTGCAATTAGAAATGGCCCCTACGGTTTCCATCCAATCAGAGAAACCGGTAATCATTCCACAAATCTCTTGATGCATCATGTATACCAAATTTTACATTGAGCATAAAGTTGAACAGTGTCAGAGATAGAGTCGTTAATGATTTTGCATAAATTAAAGATGGTTGCCCATCCTTCCCGTCACTCAGAGAAACTAATGTGGTTATTCATTAATGCAAGTCTCTTCATACATCGATGCTGTAAATCAAGTTTCGTATAGAACATTTAAATGGTATCAGAGATAAACATCATTAAAAATTTTGAATAAATTAAAGATGGCCGCCAAGATTTCCGCCCAATCAGAGAAACCAGATCGGTCATTCATCGTAAGTCTCTTGATGCATCAATGATGTATGCCAAATTTTATACTGAGCACTCCAACGGAATCAGAGATAGAGATCATTAATGATTTTGCACAAATTAAAGATGGCCACGAAGGTTTTCGGTCAGTCAGGTCCCGATTCAAAGTATCTGGATGTATCGATGATGTATACCAACCTTCATATAAAACAATTGAATGGTAACCGAGATATGTATCATTATCGATTTCGCATAAATTAAAGATGGCCTCCACGGTTCCCAGCTAATCAGAAAAGCCTATTTGGTAATTCGTTGAAAGTTGCTTGATGTATCGATGGTGTATATCAAATTTCGTATTGAACAGTTGAATGGTTTCCGAGATATGGATCATTATCCATTTTGCATGAAATTAAAGATTCATCAGCGGAACAGTTTTCCGGCTATATCGCTCATGAACGGACAGACGGGCTTACAAGACGATGACAATACCCCATAGCCTAAATTGGCCGAGGGGTAAAAACATGGGTCTGTGCCTGATAAATTGAACTTGAAGCCTTTTGGGGTTGCAATTCATTCATAGAAAGCTCCCTGTACATGAACAACTGCACTGACAACTGCATGCCATCATCTGTCAGTCTGAAGACCAGCAAGGTTGAATTCAGTTCAATTCAGGAAATTGATCATATGCACAGTGTGCACCCAAACATTAGGAACTCAGTTGTAATTAATATAGTAATATACATGTGTGGACACAAATGATTCGTGCAGAAGCTTTAGGGTAAATCATATGATGTGGAATACAATTATTTGTTAGCAAAATTGAAGGAAATATTGTCCTTCGTTTAAGATGACATGAAATTCAGAAACCAGGGATTCAGTACTGCGAGGATTTCCCCGCCAGTTATTTCATATTATACTTCTGAAAGAAAATATTGTTCATGCAAAGGCTTTAGGGTAAATCATATGATGTGGAATAGAATTGAGGGACCAATTTTAATGGGAACGGAAATAAGAAGAGAAACTCAGTGGCGCCACCTTCAGGCAGATGTTGCTGAAATGCAATACAGACTGGCGTCTTGTCGCAAGGAATGCGAATGCTGAATTTCGGAATAATCCAACAAAGCGTTAGGAAGTTATCGCTTCGAACAGACATGCACGGACGTACACGAACATCCACGGACACAAAGAAGCAAGAACCAGTGGCGCCACCTTCAGGCAGATGCTGCTGAAATGTAATACAGACTGGCGTCTTGTCGCAAGGAATGCGTATTCCGAATTTCGCAAGAATCCAACAAAGCTTTAGGAAGTTATCACTTAGAACAGACATGCACAGACGTACACGGACGCAAAGAAGCAAGAACTAGTGGCGCCACCTTCAGGCAGATGTTGCTGAAATGCAATACGGACTGGCGTCTTGTCACAAGGAATGCGTATGCCGAATTTCGGAAGAATCCAACAAAGCGTTAGGAAGTTATCGCTTCGAACAGACATGCACGGACGTACACGGACATCCACGGACACAAAGAAGCAAGAACTAGTGGCGCCACCTTCAGGCAAATGTTGCTGAAATGCAATACAGACTGGCGTCTTGTCGCAAGGAATGCGTATGCCGAATTTCGGAAGAATCCAACAAAGCGTTAGGAAGTTATCGCTTCGAACAGACATGCACGGACGTACACGGACATCCACGGACACAAAGAAGCAAGAACCATTTTAAAGTCCCCGGCCGCGTTGCGGCGGGGGACAAAAAAATCTGGCCCAGTTTGATTGGCGACCTTCAGTTTTTGCCGTAATAATGTCGGGCGGGATGACCTAATATATCCGACTGTCCTATTCGAAAAAATGGTGCGGAATTTATGCTGAATGTGTTATATGTTTGGGCGGAAAGGCTAGGCTACCTGGTGTGGTGGCGAATATTATAGGGAATGTAGTTTCCTGAAGAGTGCTCAGCCAACACTTCATATCAAGTAAGGTGGTCTTTTAGTGGTTTGTGACCTGTTGTGGGAGCAAATGTTCAGTCCATGTTAATGAAAAGATATCAGTTATTGCATAGGCTGTTATTCTGGGGAAAAAGCCCTCAGGTGAGCAGCTAAAGAAACAAACCGCAAAACCACTTGACGTGGCTATGGTACATGAGAACTAAACAGTATTTGAAAGTTACCCAGTAACACCCCTAGGGCGACACGCGCGGACAGCGGCGTATTTGGATTATCCCATGAAAGAACACAACGGGAAATCGGTTTTGACAAGTGGACTGCGGCAATAGTGGATTTCAATCGCCACTGGCTGATTGATCGGCGATAGATTTGTGATTTATGATGCCAGGATATACACTTACTGGATGTCATTTATTATGTATCAGTTAGAGTCTGAGAGAAAAAAAACTGCTTCAAATCCATTGTCATGATAATCCAATGTTTTCTCCGCCCATTTAATCATCGGACCAGATGCTCAGTTTTGATTGGCAGAAAAAAGCCTAGTGTTTAACGATTTATACCTCCGACTAGAAGGATCACAAATTAACTCGGGGATTTAATCCTATGTCTAAATCGTTTTATTCCGTGATTTAAAACGCCGTTTCCGAGGAAAAGTAATTTGACTGGTGGACCTGTCTCGATGTCTAAATCGATTTAATCCTATAGGCTCTGAAACCGACTTCTGTGCCCTACCAACAAGCATAGTCGACTTCCTCGATTGGAAACAGGGACATTAGTGGAGCGAGCCCGTTAAACGAAGCATTCGCTGTGGGGAAGTTGGGAATTGATGTTTTACAGATTCATGACCCGGGCCACAATATCGCCTCCTTCAATACTAGAGAGAGATTTTTTGCTGAGATAGAATACGCCAGATTGCGCCTGCGTGTCATCCTTGTGAGAATGTTGGTTCAGCTTGGGATTGGGATGGATGGGTATACTTCATGTAGGGAGATATTGTCTGCGTCTTTGTGTCGCTGAAAAGGCTCAAGTCTAGACACATTGTTGACCCCAGACTTGGTTATTGCATGCATTGTCTCGTGATTCTTACATGGAGTATAAGCCGATGGATGTAATCTCACTTCTGCCATCAAGTGGTTTCTGGAAAAGCTCCCAACACACAACTCACAGTGAGCAATAAAAAGTTTCAGGTAGATGCAATGATTTCTTACGTAACTGAGTTTAGATATGCCACATTCGAGTATATTACACGCCATAAAGAGTATGTATGGAGAAGTTAATCTGACAACTGAAAGTTCATAGGTATTATAACATTGTTAGGTTGCACAACATAACATTTATGTTGCTTTTCAGCTAAAGGTCATATGTTCACGCGGTTATATAATAGTGATGTAATGACATGTGCCTTGAAGAGTCTGGTAATTTAACCATCTCAGTAGTATTTATGTCGGTTTTAGGACACCAAACAGTCGGTGACCCAAGCTGTATGACGACGAAAGGGTTGAACAACGAAGAGAAGAAATGGCTGTATAGTATCCCCAACTGCAGGGGTAGTAAGACGTGGAATATCTTACTACTGTCGTGGAGGGTGATCGAAGAGGGTTGTGACGTCATTTCCGGTGATGACTCATGTCCGGTCGAGGTCACTTGTGGTGCGAGGTCACGTCCGATTAAGGGGTTGCAATGGCGACGTGCAGTGGCCACTTCCGGTCACGTGACTGACGGACTGTACACAAAAGTAGGATTTTAGAGAAAAATAAACAACAAAAAAAGAAAAAGAAAAACGGAGTACACTAAGTTAAATGTATATATAGGTGGCCTTTCTCTGGACCAAAATAGCAGGGTATCATATGTCATATTGAATCGATCGTGAGGTAGGCTATGACTGAGATGGTTAACTGGAAATGACGTCATGGTGTGCATGCACAGTCGAGAAGTAGTTATTTTGGGAGTGTGCAGAGGCGTTTTGGGGCAATCTAGCGGTCATTCCTTGTCCCAGTGAGCCATGCTATGTCATACGAAAGCGCTCGTGGAGTAGACTATGGGATGGTTTTGACTGGAAAATGACTTCATAGTGTGAATGCGCAGTAGCGAAATAGTAGCGAAAAATATCATCCTTGGTCTCAATTGGTCGTGCAGGTTGTACTATTGAAATGTCTCGACGTATAGATTATGACTGGGGTGATTTTGACGCCATTCTGTGCATGCGTTGTCAATGAGTAGTCAAGGATATGGCGTTACCACCCACGGAGGCTCTGAACAATGCTATACATGCTACCAATTCTATACAACGTGTCCATATGTTAAATATGAGTTTTTCAATTCATACAGGTTGGTGACAGGGGTGTGCTACACAGTTGACTTGGGTAACTCCACGCAGCTGTAGACTCTTTCATATTGATGCCTTTGACAATATGTTGACATAGTATATGATAAAAAAATGAATTTTCTTTTCTAAGATAATCTTTGTTGTAGCAGAGACAATATAGAATATTTTAATGTACTTCTCAAAAGTATGTGTTTAATATTTGTGGAATTCTGCTCGCAGTCCCATAAACAATTGTTTTTGTGAGTTTTTATTTATCCATATATCCCTGCACGTCAAACACGTTATGGGATTCTCCATGAGGAAAGGAACATTTTTATGCATGACTTTACTAAATTCAAGTAGAATACACCAAATAAGCGACTCTTTCCTTTTACATGACTTTTGAAAAATTGCCACTACATCATCCCCTTAACCTTCATCCTGATTCGAACCATTTAAAATAGATCTAAACCTGTTCCATTGAGTATAAGCTTGGTCCTAGCTTCTCTGTTCCTAGGACAACAGTTGTCGACAAAAGTTGTCTTCCTTGATGTTCCATCAGGAGCCTCAATTTGACCCCAAGTATGCCGAAACATACAGCAGCCATGTACCCAACTCAATGGTGCACTCCAAGGTCGACATGCTCACTTCTATTGGTAATATATTGAAGTGAAGGTAGCCGCTCAGTCCCACGTGCGAACTTAGTCCGAGAGTATTTGCGCTTTCTCTACTACTGATGATGTTACTTCCAGTAGAATCCACTCCAATTCTAGTCTAAGCCAAGAGAGTTTCCCTCAGTTTTATTCTACAGAACGAGAGCTTCAACATGACGTCATATTTGGATAAGTATAGCATACCTACCTGCGCAATGACATAATCAGACACAACACGACGGCCCTGATAACATCTTATTCTACAGAGAAGAGATTCAAGACGACAACCCGCATGATTCATTATAACACGGGGCACGGTCCATATGAAGCCAGGATGGCACCTAGATCACCCAAACACGCCCTTGCGTTGCCGAAATTTCAGTTTTAGCTGGACGAGAGACCGAAATTCAGAATGACCACTTCCGTTTTGAATAACTCATAACGGCTCTGCTTTCAAACTTACGAAATATTTTATTGCTTGCGCCAAACGGCGTCGGCAAATATGACCCATCCTGTATTTTCCCAACAATCAACTACATTTGGTGAGTGGTTTGGCGCCGAGGGGCACGACCGGAGCTACTGAGACATTCACTTCCTCGAGATAATGGTGAATGCATATGGATAACAGTAGTATATATTACTGATTTAAAACCTTATTGACCTACTTATTTGTTCCCCCGGGTAAAATTTAAGGGGGAACCCAGGTTAAAGTATAGGAAGCGGCCATTTACGGCCTTTGACCTCTGAGGCCGTGTAGAGGTCAAGGCCGCTATAGTTCCAACAGGTGGCGCCCCCTCTTTCACCTCGAATTCCTCCGCGGTCTGGCGGTCATGCGGTCGCTGGAAAAAGCTTCCGCGGAGAAAAAGTAGTCCCCAGACTTCAAATACGCTGCATGGTCCGATTGGGTCGAGTGAGGTATCAAAGTGAAGCATTCGTGAAGGGGCATCCAGTCATGGGTGGGTGCATGTAAAATTAGGATTTTTTCCCGAAACTATCAAAAGCGGAACACGGACTTACCCCTAAAATAGGGGAAAACACCTATCAACCCTAGTCAAAAGGGCTAATATCGGTCCCCGGGCTTATTGGGACCTGCCTATCAAGTCAATGGGGTGGGTGCATGTAAAATTAGGATTTTTTCCCGAAAATATAAAAAGCGGAACCCGGACTTTACCCCTAAAAGAGGGGAAAACACCTATCAACCCTAGCCAAAAGGGCTAATATCGGTGTGTCCCCGGGCTTATTGGGACCTGACTATCCAGTCAATGGGGTGGGTGCATGTAAAATTAGGATTTTTCCCCGAAACTATAAAAAGCGGAATACGGACTTCACCCCTAAAATAGGGGAAAACACCTATCAACTCTAGCCAAAAGGGCTAATATCGGTCCCCGGGCTTATCGGGGCCTGCCTATCAAGTCAATGGGGTGGGTGCATGTAAAATCAGGATTTTTTCCCGAAACTATAAAAAGCGGAATACGGACTTTACCCCTAAAATAGGGGAAAACACCTATCAACTCTAGCCCAAAGGGCTAGTATCGATCCCCGGGCTTATTGGGGCCTGCCTATCCAGTCAATGGGGTGGGTGCATGTAAAAATTTCTCCGGAAAAAAAGCGGAACTCGGACTTTACCCCTACAATAGGGGTCTGTATTATACAATATAAGAGAAAATGCCTGTATGGGGGTGGGTCAATTTTTTTGCAATAATATATGGCTTAAATTTTGCTCTTTCTCGGGTCTCCAGAGAAAACACAAGCCGGGAGGTTTCCGGAGCGAATGGGTGAAATTTTTGGGAAAAGTCACCGAGGTCTGTATATAGGCTCATACTGGCTATATGGGGGGAGGGGTGGTCAATTGTTTTGGGGGGCTTTACTATGGCTTGTGGGGTCTCGTTTTTCTCGTCTCGCCAAGAAAATGACAATGGGAAGGGTCCCGGAGCGAATCGGTGAAATTTTTGGGAAAAGTCACCGAGGTCTGTATATAGGCTCATACTGGCTATATGGGGGGAGGGGTGGTCAATTTTTTTGTGGGCTTTACTATGGCTTGTGGGGTCTCGTTTTTCTCGTCTCGCCAAGAAAATGACAATGGGAAGGGTACCGGAGCGAATCGGTGAAATTTTTGGGAAAAGTCACCGAGGTCTGTATATAGGCTCATACTGGCTATATAAAGTATAGGTTCAACTCAAAATTCACACACGTTCATTGTGATATGGGTTGTTTGGTCTTGTTTTTCACGTCTCGTCATTTAGAACACGATGGGAAGGGTCTCGGAGCGCAATGGTGAAATTTTTGGAAAAGTACCATATAGCCCATATAGTCCCGTCCTGGCTATATGGGGGTATAGGTTCAACCTTGGAAATTCACACACGTTCATTGTGATATGGGCTGTTTGGATTTGTTTTTCACGTCTCGTCATTTAGAACACGATGGGAAGGATCCCGGAGCGAAACGGTGAAATTTTTGGAAAAGTTCACCGAGGCCTGGGTAGGCCCATAGGCCTATACTGCATGGCTATGGGGTATAGGCCCATACGGGGTGGACGTTTTGGGTTCTAGGTGAGCCCCTAATGATCCTATGATGTCGTATGAGGTCTTATTTTGAAGCTCTCGTGGAGGAGCATCCGACTGGATTAATGGTTCGTCCGTTTGCAATAGTCTGCGCATGCGCAGTCTGGCCGTAGTATAGAAAGCGGGCATTTTGGGTGGTATGTGGGTGTGTGTTTGGGGTAAAGATGGACCGCTATGGGTCCGAATGGGTCGTGGAAGGTGTCAAAGTGAAGCTTGTGTGGGTTAGAGTCAGAATGGTGTGTTTTTAAGTGCAGGTCGCGTCAATCTGCGCATGCGCAGTTGGTTGTAGTAAGTAAAGTGGCCATTTTGGGGCAATACAGGAAGGTATTTGGGGTCGAGATGGACCATCCTTGGTCCGAATGCGTCCTGGAAGGTGTCATCTTGTAGCTCTCGGGGTGTAGATCCCGATTTGTGGGCCGCCCACGTCACCTGTGACGTCATCGGTGACGTCATCAGTACGAGTAGTAGCGAAAGTGGGCATTTTGGGGCAGTGAAGGAAGGTATTTGGGGTAGAGAGGGACCATCTTTGGTGCGAATGTGTCTAGGGAAGCGTCATATTGTAGCTCTCGGGGTGTACATCCCGATTTGCGGGATGTCCGCGTCACCTGTGACGTCATCGGTGACGTCATCAGTACGAGTAGTAGCGAAAGTGGGCATTTTGGGGCAGTGAAGGAAGGTATTTGGGGTAGAGAGGGACCATCTTTGGTCCGAATGTGTCTAGGGATGTATCATGTTGTAGCTCTCGGGGTGTACATTCCGATTTCAGGGATGTCCGCGTCATCTGTGACCTCATCGGTGACGTCATCAGTACGAGTAGTAGCGAAAGTGGGCATTTTGGGGCAGTGAAGGAAGGTATTTGGGGTAGAGATGGACCATACTTGGTCCGAATGCGTCGTGGGAGGTGTCATGTTGTAGCTCCCGGGGTGTACATCCCGATT